>JAFEMH010000388.1:600000-802176 GCA_022495995.1 Adenophora triphylla var. japonica
TCAATCGAATAGGGTAAGCTCCAATTTCTTTGGATACATATGCCTTATCTGTTGAATCCCGACGAATTATTTTTCCTTTATGAATTGATTGAATCGTGTTTCAATTTTGACTCCGATTCTCAGGTTAGGACTTCGATTTCGGTTACTACTTGAAATCTAGGGTTTATGTTGTGTAGATTGTTCTCAGAAATCTATGAATGAAATGCTCTTTCATTTCAGTTCTAATTTCTAAAATTCTTGACTGAGCAGAACCGATGGAGTATAAACATGTTCAATTGTGTGTTTTTTGTTAGGTGATTTGTTGATTGGGAGGTTTCTCACCAGACCAATTTTTGTTTATGTTTTCTTGCCAGGAGAAGGTAGTAAGTTCGATCTGAGCATGGATTCGGAAGTTCCTTCTGTTTCTCATACCACTGGAAACAACAGCGTGGAGACTGATCCGTCTTTAGTTAGGTCTGTACTTTGATACCATTTCCTTGAACAATTATTGTTTTTCGTTTAATTGATATAAAGACCAAATGCAATGTGCCTCACCGAGGGTGATTTTTGAGATAGCAGTGGTGTAATTACCATCTATCTGTAGCCTTTGACCTCTGCCCTGGGCAATGTTTCGTATCTACAGTTGCTAAATTGTTAGTGACTTGTTATAATTAAATAGTCCATTTTGGTCTTTTAATACTCTGTATAATTGAAGTGATAAGGTGTTGACAGTTATAGGGTCCAAAGAAAGTATATGTAGACTTGGAAAAACTGGATATTCAGTTGCTTTAGCCTTTAAGAACTATGCTTGATATATAAAGTGGTTATTGTATGATCATCATTTTGGTGCTTCAACTGAAAGGTTGGATATTTCAAGTTTCAATAGAGCTTAAGGATGTGACATCATGGCTATCTGATACAAGGAAACATATGTGATAGACTCTTAAGAATCTAACCTTGCAGAATGCAAAGAAAATTGAAACGCTTGCATGATGCTGTCCCCCTCCCCCCTAACTTTGCTGCTATTCATGATTATCAATAATGGACTAGTAACTTTTATTTAGCTGTAGGAGTCTCCTTTAGAAATAGTAATACCGGAAGAGGACAGTCAAATGCGTCTTTTGTTGGTAGACTGTAGTTTTGAACTTGCTTTATGGTTCTCAACCTCTGTAGCACCAATAGAAGTGAGATGTTTAACTCTATGGAGAATCTGGATGGACTTTTATGGATTAAAATGTGATGCAGATAGTGGTCCCCCAGTGAGATTATCTGAGACCATGTCATGTAGGTATGTAATCGATCTGAGACCAGGCGTTAAACTCAGTGCATGCATTAGAACAATAGTGGAGCTAGGAGAATTCCTAGCTGATGGAGATTGCGATTTTATCTTGGGAATTTTCCCCATAACTTCCTTTTGGGACAAATCACTTCCCCTCAAGTTCCTTATTAATTTAAATGCCCCATAAGTTTTGATGAAGTATTATATTATACTGCATTCATTATGCACTATTTAAAAATTATGATACAAAATCCTCAATACTGCCTCCTGCCGCCACCGCCGCCGCCGATATCCTGTCACCGATTGCCGGAAACCGGTCGGCTGTCACCGGAATCCGGTCGCCAATTCCACCTGTCATCATCAATGTTGTATTATATGAGTATGCAGTATTATTACTGAATAATACAACATGATAATACAACATAGAAAAGAACTTATGGGGCATTATGAAACTTTTTTAGAACTTATGGGGCATTCTCCCTTTTATCTTAAACTCTTGCCTACCCAAATTTTCAGTCCAAACTGGCAAGATTGTTTTTTAGTTCTCATGGTAGAACATCTCTCTCTCTCGGAAAGCCTTCATTCCTCCATATAACTTGTTTCAAACTCTTTACTCTTTTTTCTTTCACACTGTGCCTCCTGTTATGTGTTGCATGCCATCAGTCCAATACTACTCTGCCTATTTTTCTCTGCATAAATTCATTGTTAGCCAGTTAACTCAATCATCTTTCTCCTTCTTTTTTTTTTTTTTTTTAACTTCTTGTTGTTCTTAACTTGTTCTCTGCATCTCCTTTTGTTATATAAACCGATCGGCTATATCTGGAAGCAGGGGTATGCACTAGTAGACATCTGATAAAAATCATCGAAAATGGAAAATCCACGGAACTGTTAATTTAATATATTTCGATCAAGGTCGACATATCAACTCTACAGACACTTCATACTATTGAAATTATGGATTCAGATATTTCTACCGCAGCTAATTAATCAGGAATTGTTAGGCACTTAATTCCCATGACTATAGAACACAGTTTTTTCTTTCCCTTCCTTTATAGAGTTAAGTTTTGCTGATTCAAGATCCATGACCAAATTGACTCTTGTTGATGAATAATGCCTTGTGGATCTCCAGCATTCACTAAATCTTGAATTACTGTTTTCTTCTTGATGTTGTCGTCTGACATGTCTCTTTGGCAACTTGTCATTATCGGTGCTTCTTAGCTTATTTAACCATCTGCCAAAGTACGCGATTATGCCATCTCTGCTTGGATATCTGATATTTATGTTTGTGCAGCTCACCTGCAATCAAGAAAAGTCGAGGTAAAGTTCCTAAAAGAGTTCACAAGGCTGAGAGAGAAAAATTAAAGCGCGAGCATTTGAATGAGCTTTTTCTGGAGCTAGCTGAGGCTCTTGGTAATACCTAATTCATTTTACTGACTTGTTTTCCCATCATTTTTCTTTGTTTTGTCTCTGTTTGAGTTTATTTCCCAGTACATATACTAATCAGTGTGGTCCGCAGCACTATATAACCTCATACTAATACTTATGCTGCAGTATTGAGTGAACAAAATAGTGGGAAGGCCTCTATATTGTGTGAAACCACTAGAGTAGTAAAGGACATGCTGGCTCAGATTGAGTGCCTCAAAAGAGAGAATGCCGCTTTACTTTCCGAATCACAATACGTAAGGGCCTCTAAATTTATAAATTTCTTGATGATATTGATATGACTGAATATTAGTTCTCAAGAACAATTGTAATTTTCTAATCAATTCTGATTAGAAAATCCCTGCAGTTCAATTATGAAATACTGCTGCTTTTGGGTAGATAATGTTTCCTCGTCATAAAGCTACCATTCTCGAGTCCTAAAACCTTTTTATGGACAGGTGACTGTGGAGAAGAATGAACTTGAAGATGAGAATTCTATTCTGCAGAACCAGATCAGAGATTTGAAGAGTACATTGAACGAGAGATTGCTTCAGCCGCAAGTAAACCTTAATATAACTCCAGCAGACTATCAAGAACCACAAGTGACATCATATTTTCCTGAGGGCTATCTAAAGTTTCCTGTTGCTGATCCTTCATTGCAGCAAGCTTCTATACTGAAACCCGTTTTTGTTGTCCCTGTGTGTTCAGATCCTCTAGTTCATCCAGATCCAGAGCTTCCTGTGCTTGGAAATAAACCCATGTCAAATGTGAGCAAGCCACACCCTAGATATCCCACCCCATCTGATTTGTGGCCTTATCGAATTCTTGAGAAGCAGTCAGAAGTAGGTAAAGAATTATAATATAGTGGCAAGGAATGAGTTTTTGGCAATTTGTAACTCAACCCAGTGTTAATGTTGTCTGTATCTGATTCATGTGGAAATTTAATTTACTTTTGAGTCATTTATCAGTGATTTGTGACATAACTGGAGCAAAAGTTCACAAAGGGGTGTGGACTAATGTTCCCATTAGTCTTTTTTAAAAAATGTCATTTTTGACAAATCAACATTATTATGGACTAAGTTTATTTGATGTCACCTTGCTAGAGTTACATAAATAATTGTTGCTGTTGATTGAAATAAGAAAGGTTGTTGTTTTTTTTTTTTTAATTTGGTACCAAACCAAGAAATTGTCATCATATATATTTTTTTAATCTATTGCTCAGTTTATTACAATTATGGAGTCTATTAGGAAATAGAGTACTCCCTCCGTCCCGCCCGAAAGGGCACAAATTTCCTTTTTGAGCGTCCCATTTAAAAGGGCACAACCCAAAAATGAAAAGTTTTTTATGACTTTTTTATTTGTGGGATCCACTTATCATACTCACAATAAATATCCACTAACTATTTCCTATCCCACTTTCTCTTTCCTACATCACCTTTCACTCACAACATTTATTTTACTATATACTTTTTCTCTTTCCTATATCACTTTTCTTAATTCTCGTGCAAAGCTCAAAAATTGCCTTTTCGAACGGAAAGGAGGGAGTATTGTTTAAACAAAGGGACCTATATGGAGATTCGAATTTATCAGTATGATTGGGTTCCTTTATGCAATGATTTAAAGCTTGTTGTATTATTGTTTATAAAAAGACCATTAAATAAGGTTCCTTTATGCAATGATTTAAATTTTGGATCCTTTAGTTGACTTGTGTGTCCAAATTGACACTATAGGATCCACCATAGGATCCCTACCGAGTGGCAAGTTTTTTATTTTTTATGTCTCAAGAAGTCCTGAGACAAGAGAAGGAGCGAACCATGGATCAAGTGTGAGTCTTGATTTTTATCCCTTAATCACTTTTCTGAAACAGTTCCGATTAAGACCGTGAAAAATACCGTGTAACCAGAACCAAATCATACTGATAAAATCGGATTGCACCAATAGTATTCGTCTTTTTATGATTTCAAATTTCTATGAAATCAATTACTTAGTTAGTTCGGTCCTGATTTTGAAAAAAAAAAAAGGCTTGAACCGAACTGAACCAAAATGATTTTTTATATTATATATATATATATATATATATATATATATATATATATGTATATATATATATACTTATTTCTTCTTCTTGATGAAACTTTAAGCCTACAACATCGTGAAGAAAATGATAAATGAGTTTTGTAGCTTTTAGTTTTAAACTTTTTTTTTCTATCTTATTATTAAGTTTGAAGGTAAACAATTAATAAATATTTAATGTTCTATATGTTGTGGTTTGAAATGTTGGACAATTGTGTAGGCTTCTCAAGAACTTAACTATAAACTTAACAGAAAAGGATAACGGAGATTGGAAACAAAAGAATTCAAGTCGAGTCTTGTATTTAATATAATCTCCGTAAGAAGTTATTGCCCCGCACAGGTGCTTACGGTTTATATGGCAATCTTCTAGTAAGATAAAACGACTTATAAGTAAATGATAGGAGCACTCCAAATCAAATACTCTAGCGAACAACACAATGTTTGGAACTTTGGACTTTGAAGGATTTAATGCAACAATATGCAATGATATGGGTATGTTAATCTATCTTACTAGAGGGTAGGAAGGGTTAAAATACTGTATATGTTAATTGAAATTCGGAGGAGGAGGTATATATAGAGAGCCAAGGGTTTTGTGTCTTTTCCCACGAAGAGACACAACTTTCTGTTTGAAATAGTGCTGTCGGGATGCCTCGGAGTCAGGAACTCGCTCGGCCGAGCACCAGCACGGCCGAGTCAAGACTTGCACGGCCGTGCAGAATCATCTTGCTCGGCCGAGCATACTTGTGCCTCGCCCGAGCAAGCTAGTCCAGAGACTTTTGGCCTATTTCTGTGCTTTGCTCGGCCGAGTCAAGGACTCTGCTCAGCCAAGCACATCAAACAAAACTAAACACCCTTTAATTAACTCTCGTTAAGTTACAAAAGACCATTGTCATTAATTCTCATTCACCCTAAATGGTTTTGAGACATTAAATGAGTTTAATAATCTACAACAAATGTAGAATACATTTTGTAACTAGTTCCGTTAACACATAACGAACTTCCGTTAGAAATCTAGGTCAACGTTAAGTCAAACTTAACTTTCCGTTATCCATTTCCAACAATCCCCCATATGAATGACAATTAATGCATGTAGCAATTTCGTCCAAAGTTCCGACGAACTATTATTACATCGGGATAGATAGCTTGTGGCCTTGAATCTTCCCTAGTGAAATATTATCGGATATACTAGCCATTTGGTAGCGAGTCGCTTTGAACCGTGTGGTCGGATGTATACCAAGACAATAATACTCACATAATAATAGCTCTAACAATTGTTGTTCTCACGTTTTTGTCCATTTTGGCCCTGGACCGTATCTCATTCATAAGCGTTCATTTAGAGGCGGCCTTATTACCTCTCGCTTTATATAGGTGATTCTCACTATAAGGAGTATCATGCACTACTCCACCCGTAGGTATAGAAATCATTAAAAGTTTTCTCAACTTATCCTCACCACTGCTGCATGTGCTAGTACTTGGACGTTCTGGGAATGAGTATTCAACATCTCTAGGTTAATAAACCGAGTTGTTGTTTCCAAGTAACTCTACTAGAACTTATAACTTGGTTGTCTCATTGAATCAAGGGCCTGGGATCTCCATTTCTCAAGGTTGAGTGTCCGCTATAAGTTCTTTTGTTGTGGGTTTTTAAACCCATTCCCCTTAACAGTTTATACAGTTGATCTTTATTACTACCTTTAGGTAGACGGATCCGATATTTGACTTCACATGGCTAGTTGTGACAATCACATTTTGAGATCAATTGTACTATGGTAGTGTGTTTAAGACCATTGTGTCTTGACTTACCACTATGTTCTACCCTTTTCCTATTTTCCATTGTCGTCACAATGTCTTAGGTCATGCAGACATAAACTTATTCCACAAAGGAATATCTTTTCCAAGAATTTATTAGATCAATAAGCTTATTCCTAAGCTTTGTCTAATTCTATCAACTCATATTCTTTACAAGATTGAGTTAGCTATCTTATCTTGGAAAGTGACACTTTTACTCCAACTAATGCGAGTGTATCTAGTGTCGAATATTCAATCAGTATATTCTTTCCATACTATTGAATACCATAGGTATTGTAATCGTTAATCATAAGTATATCTTTAAGTACACTAAGTACTATGACTACACTATTCCGGTGATTGATCACAATTTCAAATTGACTTCTAGTCTTTCTAGAATGATTAGTCCCTTCGAGTGATCAAATTCTTCTATCGGTCAGTTTCTTCAAGTGGTTTATTATCTCTGTACCGTTCTGAATTCCCAAGTATTCAGTATCTCTAAGTGGTTTGACCTCCTTAAAGTCTACCTTTCAGAGATCTACTTTACAGAGATTACCTCTCAAGAATCTACCTTACTAGAGTACACCTCTCAAGAATTTATTTGAACTTTCGAAGTACTTTTTCAAGATAATGGGATTGTGAAGGAACTAATCCTTCAGATGTTCTAGAGATCTTTATCTCTAATATAATATCGGCTAATCCCATATCTTTCATGTCAAAGTTCTTCTTTAACATGTCTTTGGTATTCATGATCAATTCATGACTACCATTGTTATCCACGTAAGGACAGACTATTAACAAATGATTCAGATGTTCTTTTAATGTATGTAGACACATTTGTCACATTATTTGATAACATAGTTCTATCGAACTTCTTATGCCACTGTTTAGTTGCTTGTTTAGTCCATATGAATACACAAGTAGATCCAACACGGTTGTGCGACATAAAACGCTCTGTTGTGTCATTTTGGATAATCTTGCATGAATCATAATGTCCTTTTGACAACTATCCTGGCTTTCTACTTATCAACAGATCCATAGGCTTTATACTTTCTTTTTAAGAATCCAATTGCAACCTAATGGTTTGCAACTTGGAGGGAGATCTACCAATTCCCAAGTATTATTAAGCATTATGAATTTTTATCTTACTGTTAATAGCCTCTTTCCAGAATGAATTATCCGGACCAGATAACGCTTCCTTAACAGTTGCTGATTCGTTTTCCAACATAAATGATAGAAAATCAGGACCAAAAGACTTTTCCACTCTTGCCCTTTTACTACGTCTAGGTCCTTCATCTTCCACTTGAGATGGACCGTTTGTAGTCTAATATTTGAAGGTTTCATCCTTGGTACATCTAGTTTTTGCAACCCAACGGTTTGCATAAGGAAGATCAACCATCTTCCTAGTAGAGTAGGATGAATTTGTCCTTCAACTGTATCTTGTTTTCTTCTTCTTATTAAGAAAATCACTTACAGTTTCTATAAATTTTCTTTTATACATTTCCTATCATTTCAAGGAAGTATATTCTTTAAAGAATATAACGTGTCTTGCTTAAGTATTTCTACTTTAGCCAAATACCCCCACATTTGAGGTATTTATAAAACGGCTTATGAATATTTCATAATTCGTCATCATTGAATATTTCCTTTCTAAGGATCCATTTGTAACCCAATGGTTAGCATTATGGAGGAAGATCAAATAACTTCCAAATATATAATGATCCATTCTTTTAACTCGTTAACATTTAACGGTTTACGTTAATACTAGAAGTTCATATCAAATAGAACTTATGTATTTAGCTTGTACCCCCACACTTGAGGTGTACCTCCACATATCAAATATTTTATGAATATTCTAATTCATATTTAATATTTTCCTTTTATGTGAAGTCATTTAATTGTAATAACCATGTTATCTACAATGTATTTCATCTCCTTGAGATGAACCGACGACATAGTCATAACTATGTTTTAAGTGAGGTCTCTTGACCATTTTCCTTGGTTGAAGAATACTGCATTGCCAATGGAAACGTAATCCATGGTTTTTGGGTCCTATCTTAACCTCTTTAGGTTTAGATATTTCTACCTTTGCTAGGTATACCCACATAAGACGGAACTTATCAATAAGGAGTTCACCATCTCCTTAAAAGTTATATCTTCCTTTTTCAATTGATTTGAGTGTGTAAGAAGCATTCGTTTGATAAATAAGTGTCAGCGTCCCAACAATTATTTTTCAAACGGTACTACATACTAACCACCTCTATCACTTCGAAACTCTTAATTGCTAATTAAGATGAATCACAAACCTTATTGTTTACTTAAAACTTTAAGGTTTTACTATTCCAAAAGACGAACTTTTGCATTATCAAATGCAATCATAAATAGAAGTAAAGAACTATCTATTTACTATCTTTAGTTTGAACTGATTTCTACAAAAGAAATCACAATTGATTTGCGAATCAAACTTCATCTTAGGTAGTAATTTTAAATTAACTCGTCGACTTAGTGAATTTAAATTTACTTAACCTAATTGAACACGCCATAACAATTGGAACACTTCAAACCAAGTAAATAAAATTTGAAATTTTATTCTTCGCACTTAGGCGGATAAACAATTACAATTTAAGTTAAGGAGTCCTTCAACAAGGTACCCTTTACTAACACAATAACCACATTTGGTCTATTCAATCTTATGCCCCTAGGCTAAGTTGATCAAAGTCCAATGGAACATTTCTATCTTCGTTCACATTGGCTTGAAGAGGGTTTCCATCTTGGTTGTTGATTCTAGGATGTCGACATTCCCTAGCCATATGCCGGGTTTGCCGCAATTAAAACAACTACCTTTAACCTTCTTGGTGGTCCTCTTCACTTTCCCGGTGTTCTTTCTCTTGTTTCCGGCACTTGTTTCCACCAAGTTCACTTTCGGTCTTTTAGTCACAATACACATAGTATTGTGCATCTCGAGAAAATCCCAAAGTTCTCTCGCGGTCTTTATGTCACAACACACCTTGTATTGTGCATAATCCAAGCCACTAAGAATGTAATTGCGACACAAGAAATCACCGTGATTCCATGTATCCAAGTCATTCTTTGCTTTAGATTCATCCTCATCGGATATCAATGGTGGATATTCCCAGAGAAAATGCACCAATTTTAATGTTGTCAAATAGACCAACATTTTCTGTTGCCACCTTTTAAAGTTCATCCCGGTAAGAATACCCGGTCTTTCCGCATGTACGAACACATGAGACGGAGGGAGAGCATTAAGAGGTGCAACCCTTGAGGTTGTACGTGAAGGAGGTTTCTTACCATGAACCGGGTGAGACGGTGTAACATTGTTGAACGAAGCGTCACCTTGAGAAGGAGGCGTCACATTCCCTTGACTTGATTCTGTGGAGTCTTTCTCGTTTGCCATCTTGAAGATCTTGAAGAAGCGTCAATAACTTCTTACGATTGTTGGACAATTGTGTAGGCTTCTCAAGAACTTAACTAGAAACTTAACAGAAAAGGATAACGGAGATTGGAAACAAAAGAATTCAAGTCGAGTCTTGTATTTAATACAATCTCCGTAAGAAGTTATTGCCCCGCACAGGTGCTTACGGTTTATATGGCAATCTTCTAGTAAGATAAAACGACTTATAAGTAAATGATAGGAGCACTCCAAATCAAACACTCTAGCGAACAACACAATGTTTGGAACTTTGGACTTTGAAGGATTTAATGCAACAATATGCAATGATATGGGTATGTTAATCTATCTTACTAGAGGGTAGGAAGGGTCAAAATACTGTATATGTTAATTGAAATTCGGAGGAGGAGGTATATATAGAGAGCCAAGGGTTTTGTGTCTTTTCCCACGAAGAGACACAACTTTCTGTTTGAAATAGTGCCTGTTCAGGATCTGCTCGGCCGAGTCAAGGAACTCGCTCGGCCGAGCACCAGGCTGCACGGCCGAGTCAAGAGACTTGCACGGCCGTGCAAATCATCTCGCTCGGCCGAGCATACTTGTGCCTCGCCCGAGCAAGCTAGTCCAGAGACTTTTGGCCTATTTCTGTGCTCTGCTCGGCCGAGTCAAGGACTCTGCTCGGCCGAGCACATCAAACAAAACTAAACACCCTTTAATTAACTCTCGTTAAGTTACAAAAGACCATTGTCATTAATTCTCATTCACCCTAAATGGTTTTGAGACATTAAATGAGTTTAATAATCTACAACAAATGTAGAATACATTTTGTAACTAGTTCCGTTAACACATAACGAACTTTCGTTAGAAATCTAGGTCAACGTTAAGTCAAACTTAACTTTCCGTTACCCATTTCCAACATGAAATTTTTAATATTGGGGAGCATTTTGTTTAGTTTTTTTTTTTTCTTTTTTCGTTAACATAACCAATGAAAATATTTAATTGTCGTGGGTTTTGTTTTTTTTTATAAATTATTGTAAACTATAATTTGTAAAACGACGGAATTAGACCGAATTTATCCGATCCTAATTTTCTAAGATTTTGACAAAATCAATCGGAACCATTAACACTCTTAATTCCGAATTTTTTCCCAAATAATCCCGTTTTACTTTTTTATTTACGAAAATGACTTACTGTTCAAACTATTGCCCAGAATGTCCTCTTTTTTGAAACTCGCTACACCGTGTAGCGAGTTTGACTAGGGTTGGTCAAAACTCGCTACACCGTGTAGCGAGTTTAGGGTAATTAATTACGGCCGTTGGGAAATTAATTAGGTTATTTAATTAAACTAAATTCGCTACACCGTGTAGCGAGTTTTGACCAGAATTAAGTCAAACTCGCTACACCGTGTAGCGAGTTCAATTTAAAACCCTTACCCCTTCTCAGTTCACGCATTCAACCAAAGAAAAAAAAAAAACTTACTCCATCTCCATAGCCGCCGAGCCAAGGAAGAAAGGAAGAAGAAGAACACTTCGAGCCAAGCCAAGGATTTTGTGAAGAAATTCAACCTTTTTATTAATTGTAAGTTTAAATTTCTATATTAAGTTGAATTTTAGTTTTGATTCCGAATTTATGATTTATTTTTTTAATTCCGAATTTATGTGACTGAACATACCAAAAGTGTCGGATTGGGCCAAGCAAGTAAAGCCCAGTTACATCCAGCTTTGATTATCACATTTTCAATAGGGCTGGCCCATTCAGAGCAAGGCCCAAAGCCCATCTCAAGCGTCAGTCGACTAAGCCCATGGTCCGACCTATAGGTCCCGACCTAACTTAGTCCGACCTCATGATCCATGCTACAATTCGGGTACGAACCATGCTCTACCCGACAGTCAGGTCGACCATTCCACGAGTGGCGACCTCGACCTAAATTAACAAGTGACGACTTGATACTTGAAGGCGTGTTTGGTTGAACTATTCTCATAACCACGTCCCTACAAATCAGGGGACCGTTATAGACACGTTCCCATTACCAATAACCGCCGCTACAATCACGGAGCACACTTCGCCTCTCCAAAAATACATCACTCTTGTCTATAAATACTTCATCACTATCAACGGTGAAAGGTAACTGCCATTTTGTTATCAGAATTCATTATTCTATACATTTTGAGCTATATACAACTGTGATCTTACTCTCACGCCCGAGCGTCTTCGCCGGAGACACATCCGGCTAGTCGTGGGTTCTGCTGTGTCAAGGAGCCAGGTGATCGGTCCGCCACGTGGAGGAAGATTGATAAGCACAATTCCCTGCAAAGATCGCTTTGGTTCCATTGCCGGAATCGTGCTTCAAACTTGACCTTAAAAATTTTTAACAACCTACTACAATGGTGACTTCAGACGGACACGTATCTGAGGCTTCACTTGGGCATGAAGAAGTGAACAACAACAACAACACTAATGCAAATGCAAATGCTGAAAACTTGAATTTGCCTCCTCCCCCACCAAATCGTCCCTACGGTAGAGCCACGCGCTCTACCGGTGTCGTTGATGGCGGGGCTCGCTCGACACAAGGAGAGGCAAAAGGCACATGGATGTGCAAGGAGCTCCACCTCCTAAACGTCCCACTGCTCAGGTGAACGTTGGAAACAGGGCAGGTCCCTCCACCAACCCTATGAGCAAGAAGGAGATGATGTTAGAAAGAGCCCAGATTTTGGCTGACTTAATAGCTATGGAAGAGGCAGAGCAGGCCGATGTACGCTCTGAAAGAATGGATCGTACTCGTGTCTCTAATGGACAATGTGCTAGGAGTATGAGGCCAAATGAAGGTGTGGGACGAGAATGGAGACAACAGGATAGTTCGTAGAGCCCCTACTATCGTACATGTGCCGAGTAACGACCTAAGGGCCACCAATAGAAACAGAGAGCAGTGAGGCTCAATCTGATTTGAGGACTCAGCTAATGTACCAACGTAAATGTGCATGTTTCTCCAGCCCGAACGCAAAGATCAGGATCTCAAAGAGACAGAATGGGCGCAGTCGCCTATAAGAGAGGAGAGGCGCAGTCGCCACTTGGATATGACAGCGCAGTCGCCATCTCGTTGCCGAGAGGCGCAGTCGCCTCAAAGAAGTAACAGCATAGATCCCCGCCGATCAGAGGGTCAATTCCCATAGAGACAGGAGGAGTAGGCAGGTGACTCCTCCCAGGAGTGAAGGCCGAGATCGAATGCCGTTCCTCCAGAGACGAAAGACCCGATGCAAGGGAATGGCTGTTGATGAAAAAGAAGTTCGAACAATGGGAGGAGGAGAAGAAAAAGGAGATTGGAAAGGTTGAACGAATTGACTTTACTCTTCGACCCTTCTCCAAAGAAATCAGAGATAGTCGACCTCCTCCTACCTTCAGCCGCTCTCTTCTCGGAGAAATATTCAGGATCCACCAATGCAAAGAGTCACATACAACATCTGGAGGCCACTATGTGCTTTGTCGCCAATGAAGATGACAACATGTGCAAAGCTCTCCTAAGCACACTTACTGGGGCGGCTTTAACTTGGTTCAATGGTTTGGCTGCTGATAGCATCACCACTTGGACAGACTTCAGGACGAAGTTCTTAGATCGCTTCTCGACCGCAGGAGCTCTAAGACGACCGTCACTGCACCCGAATAACTTGGTGCAAAGGAAGAATGAAAGCTCGATGAGCTACTTCACCAAGTTCAAAGAAATGGTGGATAAGATAGAGGAAGACATCACTGATAGGGAGGTCATCAACTGCTTCCGAAATGGTATTTCTTCAGCAGACATGGACTACGAGCTCACAGTCCGGACAGTGACAACTCGACAGGAGTTGTTCGAAAAGGTGTATAACGTCGCTCTGGCTGAGGAAAGGAAAGAAAAGAAGAATGGTAAGAGCCCCAAGGTTGAGGTCGCTGACGATAAAAAGGACTCCAACAAGAATGGAGGGAACAATAAAAATGGAAAGAACAGAACTAGGGCAACAGAGAAAGTGCCCGAAGCTTTCACTCCCCTCACGGTGAGTCGAACTGAGATTCTGAATGCAGTCGAGCTGGCTCCTCCAATCCCAATGAATCCAGGCAACAAGTTTAGGCGGGACAACAAAGAAATACCGCGACTACCACAAAGACACCGGTCATCTCACGAGGATTGCTTAGGATTAAAGCGTATCATCCAGAGAATGGTCGACCAAGGGAGACTCGAAGCCTATGTGAAGAGACCTCAAGCCGGGGAGGTGAGCAACAGCAGTGGGCAACAAGGACCTAGGCAACCTGCATCGAACCCGGGAGTCATCACTGAACAAGCAAGCAACACGGCCATCAAGCACAAGATATTCCAGCTTAATAAGGCCCCACATGTGCCTCCAAGGAGAGAAATTAGAGATGAGGCGATCAGCTTCTACCCCCACGAATTGGCAACAAATATGGCGGCTAGGGAGCAAGTTCTCGTCATCCCAGGTCTCATTGATGGATGTACGACGAGCAGACTCTTAGTCGACACGGGGGCCTGCAAGGATATTTTGTTTTACAAAACTTTCAAGGAAATGGGCCTTAATGACGAATGTACTGAGAGATATGATGGCAAAGGTTGGAGGGCTTCACCAACCACCGAGTTGATGCTAAAGGCCGATAGTGCTCGATGTCGACCTAGGCCAAGACCCCCTCAGATTGTCTCGAAGGTACAATTTATCGTAATTGATGTAAATAGTGACTATGCCGCCATACTTGGAATTCCTGGACAGGTCGCTCTTGGAATGGTAGCATCAATTCCTCACCAGCGAGTAAAGTTCCCCACACCTGCTGGAGTGGGTTGCGTACAAGGCACAGCTCGCGCATATCTGGATCATGTTCTGAGAGAAAGAAAGAAAAGGGAGCTGGAGATTGAGACCGCTGATGGTTACTTGAAGCTGTCTCGCCGCCACCAAAACTACCCGATCGTCAACAATCACCGACGTGGTAGAGTCGACCTATCGCTCAAATGACGAGGTCATGCTTGAGTCGACACGTCACTCTAACACCACTGAGGTCGATCCAGATGTAGTTATGGTCGATCAAGTCGTCATAGGTGACCTATGCCTCCAGATAGACAATAACTCGGGGGCCCCTACCAACAAGGTTGCAGACAAGCTTGATGATATGATAGCTGAGGAGGCTCCACACTTGGGAGCTGAGGAAAGACAAAAGGTCGTGAAATCATAGTGGAGACTCTACAATTCAGAGATGGACCAGAGCTAGAAGCCGTGGAGGAGCTAGAGTCGAGAATCACCAACCCTTCTTACCCCGATCAAAAAATTCAGATTGGGAAGCAGCTATCAGTCGAGGAGCGAGCAAAAATCATCGAGCTACTCAAGGAAAGTAATGATGTCTTTGCATGGAGAGTAGAAGACATGAGGGGAATCAAGGAGGAGGTCGCTGTTCACAGACTGGAAGTCAACCCGACCATAAAGCCGAGACCCCAAAGGTTGAGAAGTTTTGCTCGCGACAAGGAAGAGGCTATCAAAGCAGAGGTACAAAAACTTTTGAGTGCAGGTATAATCAAAGAGGCCACTCATACAACGTGGTTGGCCAACGTGGTCATGGTGAAGAAATCGAATGGCAAGTGGCGGATGTGTGTCGACTTCACTACTCTCAATCTAGCTTGCCCAAAGGATAGCTATCCTCTTCCTAGAATTGACAAGCTTGTTGATTCCATTGCTGGTCATTCCACCCTCAGTTTCCTGGATGCTTACTCGGGATACCACCAGATAAAGATGCACGAGGATGACATAGTGAAAACGGCATTTCAGTGCAATTTGAGGCATCTACTGCTACAATATGATGCCTTTTGGATTGAAGAATGCAGGAGCGACATATCAGAGGATGGTGAACAAAGTATTTGCCTCACAGATTGGTCGAAATATGGAGGCCTACGTTGACGACATGGTCATTAAAACTAAGGCCGGGAGTCACGTGGTCGACCTGAAGGAGACATTCGCCAATCTACGAGCAAACGACATGAAGCTCAACCCCAGTAAATGTGTGTTTGGAGTGGCAGCTGGCAAGTTCTTGGGATTCATGGTATCTCAAAGGGGCATAGAAGCTAATCCAGAGAAGATAAAGGCTTTAGTCGACATGAAGGCTCCCACCACTATCAAGGAGATGCAGCGACTTAATGGAAGGGTAGCAGCTCTTGGTCGCTTCATATCAAAGTCAGCAGAAAGGTCTCTCCCCTTCTTCAAGGCATTGAGGGGGACGAAAAGCTTTGAATGGACGACCGAATGTCATTCGTCGTTCCAACAATTGAAGGATTATCTTGCTACCCCACCTCTGCTCAGTAGCCCGATGACTGGTGAGACTTTATTTGTGTATCTATCTGTAGGAGACAAGTCGGTTGCTGCAGTATTGATTAGAGAGGATGAAGGGCTTCAGAAGCCTGTGTACTATATCAGCAAGGCTTTATCAGACGTAGAAAGCAGGTATTACAACGCTGAGAAAGTTGCTTATGCCCTAGTCGTAGCTTCAAGAAAGTTACGAGCTTATTTTCTGGCTCATCCAATCGTGGTTCTTACCAATGCTCCCTTAAGAAAAATACTGCACAAGCCGGAGAGTTCAGGTCGACTGCTCAATTGGTCAATCGCCCTCACTGAATTTGACATTGAGTATCGACCTCGAAAGGCGTTGAAGGCTCAAGCTCTAGCTGACTTCTTGGTCGAGCTTACGTTCACCAAGGAAGATGACGAGCAGCGAGCTCCAAAAGAAAAGGGCAAAGGGAAAGAGCCAGAGTCACAAGTCGCCATCTCTACCCGGCGATTGTTGGAAGGTCTATTCGCACGGGCCGCAACCAAAAATGTCAAATGAGCTGGAATTGTCTTGATCGAGCCAGAGTCTGGGACTGTTTACGAGGAATCGCTAAGGTTCAAATTTGACGCTTCCAACAACCAAGCTGAATATGAGGCCTTGATTGCAGCTATTGAGTACGCCAAGTGCTTCGGAGCAACTAAGATCATGGCTTACTGTGACTCACAATTGATAGTCAACCAGGTCAGAGGTGAGTACGAAGTGCTTAGTTCTACTCTCATCAAATACTGCGACCTGGTGAAGGAGCTAATAAAAGACTTAGAATTCTGGGAGATTCAAAGAATTGGAAGAGAAGATAACGAGCTAGCTGATCTCCTTTCGAAACTTGCTACTTCGTATGAGCCACATGACGAGCCCATCTCCTTCCTTGAAAATCCGGCTTATGAGAGGATAAAGATTCAATGCATAGATGACCCTCAAGAAATTGGACTCGGGAAAAGTGTTGGATCGAGGAAATGAAGGCATACTTAGAAAGTGGCGAGCTACCGCATGATGAGAAGAAGGCTCGAGCCGTCAAAAAGAAAGCTCCGAGGTATGTCATTCAAGGAGGCGACCTGCTCGTAAGATCCTATACTCGGCCGCTACTAAAGTGCATCCACCCTCAAGAGGTCGCCCCTATTGATACATGAAGTACACAGGTGGGATCTCGTGGTGGACACCCGGGGGCCAGGACTGCTGCGAACAAGTTAATCACTTTGGGATACTATCGCCACATACGAGAGCCGACACTCACAACTTTGTTCAGCAATGTGATCAATGCCAAAGGTTTGCCAACTTACCTCATATGCCTACAACCGAGCAGCACTCCGCACTGCACCGCCATTCGACATGTGGGGTGTCGACTTGATTGGACCCTTCCTCCCGCCCGAGGAAATTGCAAGTATGTGATCGTTGCTATAGATTACTTCACTAAATGGGTTGAGGCTAAACCATTAGCTCGCATCACGGAGGAGAATGCTATAAACTTCATTCATGATTTCATTTGGTGCCGATTTGGTTTTCCAAGAGCCATAGTATCGACAACGGACTACAGCTTCTCAAGAGCCTTCGGCGTAGATGAATCGGGTAGGAATCAAGCATTGGCAATCTTCGTCGCATATCCTCAAGGAAATGGGCAAGCCGAGGCAAAGAAATAAGCTTGTTCTATCTTCGCTCAAGACAGACTCGTAGGTCGACGTAACAATTGGTCGGACGAACTCCCCTTGCTCTTTCGGGGCGCTCGTACAACCACTGGGGCCTACTGGGAAACCCCTTTCGCTCTCACATATGGGTCGAGGCCATGGCACCCGCCGAGCTCGATTCCCTCTTGCCGCTGCAGTGACTTTCTTCAATCAGAGCAAAATGATACCAACAGATTGATCGACCCGGATCTAATCGACGAGAAGCGAGAAACTCTTACCTCCGAATGGTCAACTACAAACAAATAACTAAGAGTTACCACGACAAGAAGGTCAAGGCAAGGTCGTTCCAGGTTGGAGATTACGTGTTGAGAAAGATTGAAGCAACGGGTAGAAGGACCCAGCAGAACAAGCTATCTCCTAACTGGGAAGGTCCCTATGTAGTCACTCGAGTCGTCAAGGAAGGAACTTACATAATAGCCCACCCCGGAGGTGACGAGTTGAAACATCCTTGGCATGCTACTCACTTGATCAAATATTACTTCTAGCTTTCAGTTTTCAAGTTCAAGTTTGTGTTTGTTCCAGTTTCAAGATGATGTAAGCATGTTTCCCAATTCAATAAAAAGTGCAGTTTATTCGATCAAACATAGTGTTACACCAATCCCAACGAGCTCGACTCTTAGTCAGCCTCGTCCTGATAAGCTCGATTCTTAATCAGCTTTGTTCATTTAACAAGTCCGACTCTTAGTCGACTTCGTTCTAACAAACTCGACTCTTAGTCAGTTTGATCTAATAAGCTCGATTCTAAATCAGCTTTGTTCATTTAACAAGTCCGACTCTTAGTCGACTTCGTTCTAACAAACTCGACTCTTAGTCAGTTTGATCTAATAAGCTCGATTCTAAATCAGCTTTGTTCATTTATCAAGTCCGACTCTTAGTCGACTTCGTTTTAACAAACTCGACTCTTAGTCAGTTTGATCTAATAAGCTCGATTCTAAATCAGCTTTGTTCATTTATCAAGTCCGACTCTTAGTCGACTTCGTTCCAACTAACTCGATTCTTAATCAGTTCAAAGGGTGAACAGGTTCGACTTATGGTCAATCTCGTTCACAAAAAAAAAAAAAAAAAAAAAAAAAAAGTTAATCAAGTCTAAGGTCGACTACACCAACAAGATCAGGTCGCCTCTAGGCTCAAATTAACTCATTTATATTATCTACATCTAGCTCGACATACAATATGGAATGAAAAGCATACAACATTCTGGAAACAAAAGTCAGCTACGATAGAAATAAGTCTCCCAAAACGGGCTAAGACTTAAACAAAATTAATTTACAAAAATATTTTGCCTCCCAAAAAACTGGGCCAAGGCATTCGAATAATGTTAGATCAAAAAAGGCAAAAATTGTTTGGAACTTGTTCATTACAATGCTGCTTGAAATAATTTAAGAGGCCAGGTCGGCATTGGTCTGATCGTCGGTGGTAACTTGATCTTCAATCATGGGATCTTGTTGCTGAGGGCTCAAGGGCTTACCCGACTCCGAATAGATTTGCTCATCTACTGTTTCCATGGCTTCGGTATCGTCGAGTTCTGCCAAAACCACATCAAAATTCCTGTCAAGAACAGGGGGAGCTTCCCACTTCTCGCAGTGATCCTCCTCATCCTCTTGAGCAATGAAAGCAAGATCATTTTCAAGATAAGGAACAAGCGAGTGACCACTACGAGCCGTCATGTCATATTGGGACTCAGTAAACCAACGAGCTAATTGCTCGATGGTAACCGTAGCCGTTGAATCGACAAGCGCGCGACGGGCCATATGTCTTTTGCCGACCTCAAGAAAATCTTGGGCCTTAGACACTATGGCATCGTAGTACTCATCCCCTGCTTTGAACTTCTCAACTGCTGCTTCAGAGGCATCTTTGGCAGTTTTCTCGATGGCGGCCTTGAGGTCTTCTTGCCATTTCCCTCGTTCAAGCCGACGATCTTCTTGCAGTTTAACCATGAGATCATCCTTGTCCTTCAAGAGTCGGGAAACCGTTGCGCCTCCTTGGGCCTTTACCAGCCTCCTTCTTCTCACCTCTTTCTCCGCCTCAACCTCTTTAAGCTTGGACTCGTATGCTTCAAGGTCGGCTAGAGCTTTGGTCTTCACCGCCTCATCGGCTTCATAAGAGTTGTCCAAGTCATTGTACAGCCTCCTTCGCATCCGCAAGCTCTTTAGCCTTTTTGGAATAGTCCCGAAGGGCTTGTCTCTCCCTTTCAATTGAGGCCCTCCAAGAGCTTTTGGCCCGCTCGATCATGGTCGATTCTCGCATTCCAAAGAGAGCAAAGAAGTGTTAGCTCGAGACGTCAGTTGGTCGAGTAAAAGAATAAGCGACTAAAATGAAAATGAAAGTAAAGGTTTACCTCGCAATGAGCAAGTCCAGCTCGAGCCGAGAACTCCTCAGCGCCATCCCCTTCTCGGCAAATTGAGCTAACAGCCCACATCCAACGATCTCCTCACAATGACTTGACCCAAGTTCATAGTGGGATAAGAGCGGCTCAGCAGCTAACTCCCTCGAGAGAAGGGACGTCGCTCAACCTCTCGCATCATCTCTACCACAGCATTCTTGATCAAGATGAGAGGAAGAAGGAGGAGGTGGAGGTGTTTGATTAGAAGGAACGGCCTTGCCCTTTCCGGACCTCGGCCTTTTCCCCGGTATTCGTAGCTTGGTCATCGACCTCCTCGGCAAAGATCGTCATCATCAATCTCTACCACCTTCACAGGCTAGATCCCCGCTACCTCGGCTCCGTAAGTCTCCATGTTAACATCTTGAATTGGGTCGGAGCTCGGACTTACTCTAGTCGCCTTGGAAGATGCTTCACCTCCATCGCAGCACTCACAGACCGGGGTACCACTTTGCAAAGGGTCTTCCTCTTCTACCCCTTCCATTGGCACCACCCATGTTCTCCTTCGACAGCAGGCTGGTTCTCAAAGCGGCCTCTCTTTGCCTATGAGCACGAGCATTGGCCTTCCCATGGTCCTTCCTCGCTTTTTTCTTATCAGAAACCCCAACAATGCGCACCATATTTGCTTCCTGCTCGGGAGTTAAAACTACACGACATAGAAGAAATCAAGTGTTAGCTCGGCAATTCAAAACAGTTTTACGAGTAAACTATTGACGAGATAATTGATACAACTCAAGGCGCTCTATGTACGAGCTAACTAAGTTCTACATACGAGCAAGTAATTTAATAAAGTTGCAATTCGTAATAGTTCTATGTACGAGCTAACTAAGTTCTACATACGAGCAAGCAACGGACGACCTAAGAGTTGCATACAAATACAAGATAACAATAGACGAGTAAAGGATTGCAGAGCAAGATCTTACCACCGGCATGCTCCCCGTTATCCTTGCGAATTTGTCAGTCTTCTCTTGCAGCCGGCACGAATTCCCAAACCTCCCAGAGAATGAGTAACCCAGTCGGGATATACTTGTCCTCTCAAAACAGGGACAAGGGGCTCTACCACCCCATCTCCAGGCATCATCCCAGCCTGGACGAAGTTATATTTGGTGGTGATCAAGCTCTCCCAGCTAATGGGTCTTCTCTTGACTAAGCGACACAAAGCCCTATACAAGTTAAGATGCCAGGTCGGCTCCCAATAGCTCCCCTCATCTATGGTTTCTGTTTCATCATTGGGCAAGGGGAATTCCCATCCTAATCTACTCTCTACCACTACAACATACGAGTTCCAGCCACTATGCTTACTTGGGAGGTTGGTGAAGAGCTTGGGAGATTTAGGTTTAGAGGGGGTACTGATGCTCAAGTCCTCTCCACTATACTTTATGCTGAAAAATTCTTTGAACACTCTCATACAGGGCTCATATCCTAAAAATCTACACACCATGGCAAAACACACAAGGACCCTACAAGTATTAGCTCCAAGTTGAAGGGGAAGGGCATTTGCACATTCCAGAAATTCATTGATAAAAGGGTCAAGAGGCAACCTGAGGCCAGCAACAAACTGACCATAAAAGAAAGCAACTTTGGTAGCATCCTTAGTGAAAGTCGACCTGTACTTTTTCATGAACTCCTTCTGGGTATATATGGTTACTTGGTAATCCAACGGGTCGACTTCGCAGAAATCCTTGATCATACTGTACCTAGAGGGCAAATTCTGATTGCCACGCGATGGCCCTGGGGGAACATAGCCCCTCTCATTCTTGCCTGACACCACATTGGGCCCAAATGCGTTGACAATTCGAGGACCAGAAGACGTTGAGGCAGCGTTCCCTTCTTGAGTCGTCATATCTGTACAAGCAAAAGAGGAAGCAGGGGAGTCACCCTATGATCATGTTCGCCGACCTACCTAAGGACGACCTAGACTCCCCTGGGAAACCTATTCTATTTCTAAGGAAGGAGGGCTTATGGACGTCCCTAACGTAAAACAGGGTGATATGGTCAAGTAATTCATGGAACAGATGAAAAGTGACAACATTTGAGTCGTCAATCACCACATTTTCAATTTCTCCTACAATGGGCAGCCCTATCTCAGTGTAATTCAATCCCCAACCAGTCAAAATGGAGACGCACTCATCTAGGGACATCACTCTCCACTCACCGTTCACATTCTTGCATGCCCTACGGTTAACAGTACAATAACCATACCACGCTCCTGGTTCGCAACTAAAGGTCCTAGCCATGGCGGAAAAGGAGAACAGTACATAAATTAAAACCCTAAAGCAAAGGTATGAAAGAAATACCTTAATTAATTGCAGAAGGTGGTTCCGTTGCTGGAGCAGAGAGCTGAATTTAAATCTTGCTGAGATTCCTTGATTATCGCCGGAGAAGAAGAAGCTCTAGAGCAGTAAAAGTTCTAAACAAAGAAGGATTTCTCTATTTATATTTTCCTAAATTTGGAAGGGGAAAAGAAAACCAAAATTAATTTTCCAAAATTAAAGATTGAGACGGTTTTCGAGAAGGAGTTCCAAACGTCAGGGCTGCAATCATTACTAAAACCGGCGCTCCTTCATCTCCAACCGTCCGTCACCAACGATCAGGATGTTGCCACGTCATCATGGTCGACCTACTTCAAAGACTAGTATCGAGCTTCGAGTAAAGCAATTTTTGGCAAAGAAATCTTCTTAACTTCCAAGTCGACGAAGTCAACTCGAAAGTTGGGGGCCACTGAACATACCAAAAGTGTCGGATTGGGCCAAGCAAGTAAAGCCCAGTTACATCCAGCTTTGATTATCACATTTTCAATAGGGCTGGCCCATTCAGAGCAAGGCCCAAAGCCCATCTCAAGCGTCAGTCGACTAAGCCCATGGTCCGACCTATAGGTCCCGACCTAACTTAGTCCGACCTCATGATCCATGCTACAATTCGGGTACGAACCATGCTCTACCCGACAGTCAGGTCGACCATTCCACGAGTGGCGACCTCGACCTAAATTAACAAGTGACGACTTGATACTTGAAGGCGTGTTTGGTTGAACTATTCTCATAACCACGTCCCTACAAATCAGGGGACCGTTATAGACACGTTCCCATTACCAATAACCGCCGCTACAATCACGGAGCACACTTCGCCTCTCCAAAAATACATCACTCTTGTCTATAAATACTTCATCACTATCAACGGTGAAAGGTAACTGCCATTTTGTTATCAGAATTCATTATTCTATACATTTTGAGCTATATACAACTGTGATCTTACTCTCACGCCCGAGCGTCTTCGCCGGAGACACATCCGGCTAGTCGTGGGTTCTGTTTTCAGGTCAAGGAGCCAGGTGATCAGTCCTGCCACGTGGAGGAAGATTGATAAGCACAATTCCTGCAGCATCAGTGACTAATTTCTATATTGCCAAGAAGAAGAACATTGCAATTTAGGATTTTTTTGGTTGATTTGTTGTTGAAATATTGTTATTCCCATATTTATGTGACTAATTTTTATTTAATTCCGAATTTTTTTATTATTTTGGTTGATTTGTTGTTGAAATATTTTTATTCCGAATTTATGATTTTTTTTTTAATTCCGAATTTCTTGACTAATTTTTATTTAATTCTGAATTTTTATTTAGTTTTTTTGGTTGATTTGTTGTTGAAATATTATTATTCCGAATTTATGTGACAAATTTCTATATGCCAAGAATTTTTTTTTATTTTTTGTATGATTTTTTTTGGTTGATTTGTTGTTGAAATAGTGTTATTCCCATTTATGTGACTAATTTTTTTGATTTTTTTTATGACATTGCAATTTAGGATTTTATTTTTGGTTGAACTATTGTTAAATATATAGATGTAAATATTATTTCGATGAATTAATTGTGCCCTATACATAGTTTAATTGTTGAGAATAATTAATTGATGCATTCGCATTTTAATTTATTTAATATAAAAATGAGAAAAAATTATTATTTCAAATATTTTAATAATAAAACTAAAAAATCTTGTGCGGAAAACTAATCGAGGATAGATTAGACCGATTGTTATTCCCATTTATATGAACTGTCTATTTATTTTTTATAAAAAAAAAATAATAGCAAATTTAAAGTAAATTGGGTCATTCATTTTAGAAAATTTTAGAAGGGAGTATATAGCAAATTTGCTCATAATAGAAATAAATAGCAAATTTGAAAAGATTTTTGAATATTTTTTTGGGACGGAGGGAGTACAAAGTTTAACTTGTGTGAGATTATAGGAAATTTGATTACCGAGATAGGAACGTGAGCTTGTCCGAACAAGGTCCAAGTGGATTGTGCCCTAATGACTCTTATAAGTTATAGGTAATCAGAACGGAATCCTTAATTCGTGAAAGGGGTACATAAGGTGAGGCATGACGTCGAAGGAATTAATTAGGCGTCATATATACCATATTGTAAACCCTAAACCCTAATTTCTCGTCACGAAACCCTAAATCCTTAAAATATGATTTAGTGATAGAAAAATAGAATAGGAATTAATATACATATAACAACATCCTAAATCTCATATACTTATATTCCAAACCCTAAACCCTTAAAATATGATTTATTGTTGAAACCTTTTATAAAAAAAAAAAAAACTTCATCCTATTTTTCAAAACCGCATGAGGATTACTCTTGAAGTATTACTTAGTATATAGGCTGAAAACCAAGAACTTCCCCACAGGCACTTCTTGGAAGTGTGGGATAACTTTGGATTACAATGCCACGTACTAGTAATTACATTTTTTGTATTCTTTTATTTATTTTCTTGCCTTATAGAACAATAACCAACCTTGATATTGAAATAAATAGATGGAAGCGTTCATTGATCCCGGGCCTATCGATACATCTGTTCTGACCCGCCATGCAGACCATAGGGCTAGGTATATTTGGTCCGGGTGACCGGTTTCTAGTCCCCTCGTTTTTCGTCATGGTGCCACCTTGCCGCCTGTATTAACTCCTGTCATATTATTGAGACTGGCAGAGTGTGGATTTAGTGAAGTGCACTACATAGGCCGGATACAGTACGATTTTGCATTGCTGGAGGCCTTGATCGAGAGATGGCGTCCGGAGACCCATACGTTCCATCTCCCGGTTGGTGAGATGACTATCACCCTACAGGATATCGGCATGATTTGCGGGTTGCCGATTGATGGGGATGTGTTATCGATGATGGGTTTCCAGTACATATAGGCTGGCGGGCCGAGTGTCGGGAGTATTTAGGGGCCGTCCCCGGAGACGGAGATATAGATGGGGAGCAGTCCTCGAAGCTCAGATGGATTACCGTACGTTTCCACGCTTTAGTGACCTCGATGATGATACCGCTCCGTAGATTGTGGATCGCACGTACGGGCTTATATCTTGCTTGCCTTGGGTTCTACGATCATGCCCGATCGTACGAACAACAAGGTTAAGCTATGTTATCTCCCGCCGCTTAGGGATGTTTCTAGGGTGAGGAGTACAGTTGGGGAGTGCGGCGCTTGCTTTCTGTATCGAGAGTTATGTAGTGCGGCGGACCCTCACACGAGACGGTGCGGAGGATTTCTCAACGTTACTACAGGTATTTTATTTCATTTTAATGTTCATTATGTTTTTAAGTTTTATTTCAAATTTGTGGCATTATTACTTAGTTTTTGATATACATTTATTTCATATAGATCTGGGCTTGGGAGAGGTTGACATGTGTGAGGCCGCAGATCCGTTATCGCCTCGTAGACCAGACTACGTCATCATGCCCCTCGGATGCATGTATGCATATATCATACTTTATTTTCTCGTCGTTAATGTTTTTATTTTTTTGAACATAATCTTATAATTATTTTGTTTATGAAATTTCGGTGGACGCAGGCTTCGCTTGATCGAGAGAGGTTACCGCACATAGCCTGCGAGGCTATCGGGATCGGGGCTCGGCGAACGAGGGTCACGTGGTGTGGCGGCCTTATGAGGGAGACCCGCTCCGGTCTACCGCACCGAGGGGGAGGAGATATGGTTGGCGAAGGTCCCTCTCATATTCTTTGAGAGGGTTGAGTGGCATCCGCCCGATCGCGTGATGAGGCGCTTGGATCGAGATGCTTTATCCCAAAGACCGTTCGACACCGGCCCTGGAGTTGCACCGTTCGGATCGGCGGGGAAGGCCTACGGTGAGATGGGGTGAGCACCATCGCCCACTTGTTACACTATGGGGACGGCGCCACGAGAGGTTGGTTTCCTGGTGTTCGGCTTCCACGATATGACCTACACCGACCCATATATGGTATGGTATAGGGACATAACGTGTAGGTTTGTGCAGCGGCTCACTCACGTAGAGGTGGATGGATACCCGCCGTCCGCCCCGCCATAGAGTTTATGGTAAGTTTTTACATTTTTAAAGTTTTTTTTCTAATATTTTTTTTTAAGAAAACATCAATTATTAACTTATGTCTCTCGTTCTTATATATATTTTTGATATAAAAACAAAAGTGCAGTTCAACGCTGCATGTCGCTAATGAGAGGGATGAGCATCCCCACCAAGCCGAAATGCGGGAGATTGTGACACACGGGTTCGGGGAGTTAGGGAGCTCCACCGCCTTCGCCCGTCGCACCTCCCCACCGCAGATCGTGTACGGGGACAACCTCGACAACGTCGGCGACGTCGTGGACAAAGTAACCACCACCCTGCATGGATTTACACGATGAGCCCGAGCCTCGAGCCTCGAGCCTCAGCACTCCGCACCGATACATCTTATGACCGGGTCACAGCGGCCACAGTCACAGTATGATTTTGAGCGTTGGAGCGGGGGTTTCGGGGACTGGACTGCGGGGTGCCGGAGGGGGTGGGGCGGCAGCTGGGGTGGGTGGCGGGGTGGCCGGGGGTGGCAGCTGGGAGTGCCGGGCGGCACCCTTCCTCGACCATCCACATCCACTATGGGCTTCGGCGCTTATACGAGTGGAAGTGGGTTGAGGACTCCTTCATCACATGGAACGTTCCATGGTTTCGTCGATCCGGCTCAGATGACCCCTGAACAAGAGCTTCAGGAACAAATGCTTAGAAGAGGGTCTCGGCTCCGGAATCCGCGTAATCCCTACACCCCGTCTTTCTATGATAATAGGTAGAGAGTTCACTTTTGTTTTTTTATTATTACGTAATGAAACTTTGTTGTATTGGTTTAGTTTTTATTTGAATGTTTTTTATTTGTATTGAACTGTACTATTAGTTTACTTTTTATTTGAATGTTTTTTATTTGTATTGAAATTTTGTAACTTTTTCTTAGTAGTTTAGCTTTATATTTGATTTGAATGTAATTTTCCAATTCTTAAAAATGATTTTAGTTATTTTAATGAATATTTAAAAAATTATAATTGATGATATTTATTAGATTAGGGAGTAATAAAAGAAAAGTTTATTTTCCATTTAAGTTTTAAGGTTCAATTTATGTTTAGCATAATTCCAAAAAAAAAATGTTCAAATGTGCTACTGTGTAATTATTGCGGGACGAATCAAAAAATTGTATTTATTGGGCCAGAAATGGAGTGGCCGCCCTTGTTCTTCGGCCAGCTTTGGTGGGTGCCCAAATTCTTTGAAATCGCTACACAGTGAAGCGATTTTCACTAAACTTCGCTACACGGTGTAGCGAGTATAGTGAAAATCGCTTCACGGTGTAGCGATTATAAATGTACATTTCCATTCCTTGTATTCCGGCCTAAGTTTACGTAAAAGGAGCGTCCGCTCCCACTGTGGCGAAGCGTCAGCTCCCAAGCTGCCTGTAATGTAATATGTACCTTTTTTTTTGTAATTATGCCAAACATAAATTAAAACTTAAAACTTAAAACTTAATTAAAATAAAACCAAACCGAAAAATTACATTCAACTCAAATATAAATTACATTGGACTTTTCAAGTTTAATGAAAACGACATATAATAAAACCGAAACCGAATCCAATTCAAGCCAAACATAAATTACATTAAAAACATTCTTCTACTCCCTAAGGTTCGGGCATCTACGACGATTGTGCCCTTCCCGATGGCATGATGAACACATACTCTTCCGTTTATCCGCTTGAAAGTCCATAGAATTACGAAAGCGTCTTGATCTAGGTCGTCCTGACTTCGCAGTAACGTCGAAGTAGGGGATTAGGGAAGAAACTAGGCACCAAACCATCCACGCCCCAATAGTCCTCATGCTCGATTGGTTCGAATGTTCCCTTCCATGTCTTGTAGTATTCCCCAACGGTGTAATATTCGAAACGAAATCTCGACCATCAATATTTTGTGCGAGAACAACAAGCAAGGAGATGGGAACAAGGCATGCGATAGGCAACCCATTTACCACATGTGCAGTGCGCTCATTAAGTCGGACAATCTGTATATTTCCTCCGTGATCACCCACTGACGTGCCGTTGTCACTTGATACACCCCCATTTCGTGATTGTTGAACCTCCCGACGTGATGTGTTGCCGCTTTTCCGGTGTTCTTCAAGTAGTGATAACCGACTTTCGTCTTTGGAATTGGTGTCGGGATTGATGTTAGGGTTATCGGGATTACCTCCTAAGGCATTGATTGAAAATCCATGCCTTACTTGAAAGTACTCCACACAACGATAGAAGGCGGTTTCAACAATTGCCGTGATTGGCATCCCACGAGCTCCCTTCATCACACCATTGAAAACCTCGGACATGTTGGTAGTCATGATGCCATACACCTGTAACCACCATCGTGTGCCAATGTCCATTTTCTAGCATCCAAATGTTGAAACCATGCAATTGCCTCGGGCTTAATTCCACGGATACTCTCTAAGATAGATTTCAATTTTCTATCTTGAGTTGCTCTACCCGCTCTCCGCACGTATACTTCAACCCTTCCCCTCTATACTTTTCCAAGAAATTTGCTCGCATATGTCTCAAGCAATATCGATGATGCACGTTTGGCCACCACGTATCTTCGCCTGAGTCTTCGAGAATGCCCCAATGACGGTCAGATATCAAGCATACTTCACGACTCTTGATAATATGCTTGCAAACCAGGTATAAGAACCAACGCCGGTTCGGCCATCCTCCTTTTCAACAACGGCAAAGGCAAGCGGAAGTATCTTTATGTCTTGGCGGCCAACACCCACATGGCAATCAAGTATTACCCCTTTATATCTACCATGCATAAATGTTCCATCCACGTAAATGACTGGCCGACAATGAGAGAAAGCTTCAATGCAAGGCCCAATGCCCGTAATACTGTCGAAATAGGGAGGCTTCACCGACGGGAGGAGGAGGTGTAGAGTACTCAACAATTGTCCTCGGATTGTATTTTTGAATGGCTGCTAGGACGCGGGTAACCTCTTATAAGATTCCTCCCAATCTCCAAAACCTCTGCAATGCCATTCTCGCTTTCCACACCATGCCTTCTTGTAAGTAATTACCTTGTCGAACCTACTAGAGATGTGTGCAATAATGACTCCAACCTTGACATCCGAATCGGCCTTAATAAGACCAACGACTTCCCGACCGATAAACTTGGCATCTAGATTGGGGTGATCTTGACTTGCTCGAGAATATAAGCGGCGGTGAGGAGCCTTATACTTGGTCACTTCCCAATAGCCAAACTTCTTCCTACTCACACGAACATAAAAATGACATGGATAATTTTTTAACGTACACTCAATTACCCATGTGTTCGGTGTGCTCTTTCTTACCCCGAACCTCCGCGATTGTTTTTAATATGGAACCTTTTCATATCAAATTGTGCCTCGTTCTTGCCAGAAAGCGTATCCCTTTAGCAATCGGTTGTTGTTCCGGATCTCAAACCGGAAAACTATGTGCATGATCATAATCAATCAAGCCTTGTTCTTGTCGAGCGAGATGTACCAATATCACTCGTAAAAGGGATAACTCGCTCTCTCATATCTTCGATTTTGCGGCACTTCATAGTGAACAAGAGGTGCTTCCACATCATCATCAATCGGCCCATCATCACCGGCTCCCAAATCGACATCGAATCACTACTACCCTCCTCATATTCATCATCATCATCCTCTAGCATTGCATCTACATCAGTGTGCACTTCCTCTTCTTCACAGTCAACATCATAATCATCATTAACGTGATCATTATGCCCAAATGCCCGATCATCATCATGAACATGATAATTATGGCCAAATGCCCCATCATCATAATTTGGTGTTTGAGTTGATACAAGAGTTTGGGAACTTGGACCAACCCCATCATCACGGTTACCAGTTGGAGAAAACCGAAAGTACTCTCTGTGTCTTTGTGTTTCAAACTCTGGATTGGATCGATTTTCAATTAATTTTACAACAACATACATGCAAATTTCCAATCCCCCAAATTTAGCAAACCGATCGAACATTACTTCCATACACGCATCATCTTCAATACGGAAAGGAAAGTACTCACCAATCCCGCTATCAAAAGAATGAGGGCATCCTGTAAATGACTTTCAAATCAAATTGAGACCGATCTAAGTTCGCCTTTTTATATAACTCATCAATCAACTCATTGTATTTCCATTGGCAATTACCCCTTATTGCACATTTTGGCCCCTTTTTGAAATGAGGACCATCAAACGGTTGTTCATCATCACCTCCCCAATAACACATAAAAATGATCGGACCCCCGTTCATATTTAACCCTACATTACGAAATCAAAGTGTTAAAACCTACATAACAAAACTCTTACATTTATTATATCTACAATATCATAAAACACAGTTAAATCATTAAATTTTATATCTAAACACAAGTCAAAATAATAATTAAGATGATGTTAATTTACCTTGATTCTTGTTGATCTTCAACAATTCTGATGAAATAAAATAACTTGAAGAAGTTTTATTTTGAATTAAGGGAATTTAGAAAATGGTGATTGAGAGAGTTGATTGAGAGAAAGAGAGAAAGGTAGGAGAAGAAACAAAGCTGAGGAGAAAAAGAGAAAGCTATGGAAGGAATCTCAGAACCACGTGAATTCACACAAAACATTTATCACGGGTGTTGTACTTTGTTGCTGTAAAAGTGTTTTGTTTTACTTAAACTCGCTACACCGTGTAGCGAGTTTCAATAAAGCTGAATTAAACTCGCTACACCGTGTAGCGATTTCAGCTTTATTGAAACTCTCGCTACACCTGTATGAAGTTTAAGTAAAAACAAAACCTTTACAAAGAACAAAATTTCAAAATTTTTTACTTCTTTTTGTTTTTTCATTCGCGAAGGCATTTTGAACAATAAATATAGGTTAATTTATGTATCATAATGAATATCTAAAAATTGTTACTTGAAGTACATATAATGTTGTAACAATAACAACTTTTAAATTTTAATTTGGACAATTAAATCAGCTTCAAATTTTTGCTCAAAATAGCTTCGTAGTAACATCAAAAAAAAAAATTCGTTCGCGAAGCTATTTTGAGCAATAATTATAGGTTAATTTATATATCATAATGAATATCTAAAAATTGTTACTTGAAGTACATATAATAGTGTAACAATAACAACTTTTAAATTTTAATTTCGACAATTAAATCAGCTTCAAATTGTTGCTCAAAATAGCTTCGTACTAACAAAAAAAAAAATTACATGTGTTAAAAATAATGACATGTGGCTGAATTTTTTTATAAATATTTATAAATCTTACATAAAATTACAAAAAATAAATATTTTTCGAGTTAGTGGCCACATCCCGACCACATAGGAAATCTACATAAAATCACAAAAAAAAAAAAAATATTGTCAAGTTAGTGGCCACATCCCGCCACATAGGAAATCTTACATAAAATCACAAAAATAAATATTTTCAAGTTAGTGGCCACATCCCGCCACATAGGAAATCTTACATAAAATCACAAAAAATAAATATTTTAGAGTTAGTGGCCACATCCCGGCCACATAGGAAATCTACATAAAATCACAAAAATAAATATTGTCAAGTTAGTGGCCACATCCCGCCACATAGGAAATCTTACATAAATAAATAAATTCGGTGACCACATTCCTGGTCACATAGAAAAATAGTACATAAATTCGGGTACATATTAAATCCGACATAAATTCAAATAATACATGTCCAAAGATGAAATTAACAATCCTTAGGGAAGACCTTACAAACATTGGAAGGAACAATGTTAAGTAGTTTTTTTGAGCGTGATATGGCCCAAACAACAACCTAATAGATGAACAAAATAAAACATTTAGAACAAAAAGGTAAGGATATATTTAGGGAGTGTAATGTTAAGGAAAATATTTCATACCTGAGTAAGTATCGAACAAGACCTTCACCAATGTCACTTCCGCCTCGGTTTGCTTAAACACTTTGTCACCTAAGTAAGCTTCAATAGTGTCAGTAGGATCCTTCAAAATCACGTGAAAAGAGCCATTCTCAGTTGGTGTGCACTTCTTGACAACAACCACAACCTAATAGAACAAAAATATTATGACCAATTAATTGTAAATTTCAACCTTAACTATAATTAATGTAAAATATTATACCTGTTCCACCCTTTCATGTTGTTTGCATTTCTCCTTGATCATTTTCAACGGATAAAATGTACCCTCTCCAAATTGAGATAATCCATTGCGAAAGACAAGCTTTGCCCTGGAATTCATCATCGTCCTCCCGCTCTTCAAGCTTTCTACGTATTGCCTCTTGGGTCGACCGAGCGAGGGTCCCCGAGACATGAGCTTTTCCGGTGTGATGCCGACGCATGGCTAACTGTGCTTCACCGGCGGGACCGGGTATGATATGACGCGGTGGAGATCTCTCGTTCGGTTTGAGGCGGTGGAGACGGTGGAGATTGAAACTCTCGTTCAATTTGAGAGAGATTAGATAGGCGATTGGAGGTTTGACCGGGTTGTACTGGAAGAGGTTTTCGTCCACGATACCAACGGGGTTTTGATGGATCCATTATGAGAGAGATAGATGAAAGATGGACTTAAGAAAGAAAGAAAAGGGAGAACTGGGCTGAGAAAGGAAGAGAATGGTAAGTTTTGTTGGGACGGACGGAGGGGGTTATGTAGGGGTTTGGAATAAATTGAACTCGCTACACGGTGTAGCGAGTTTGACTTCTGGTCAAAACTCGCTACACGGTGTAGCGAATTTAGTTTAATTAAATGACCTAATTAATTTTCCAACGGCCGTAATTAATTACCCTAAACTCGCTACACGGTGTAGCGAGTTTTGACCAACCCTAGTCAAACTCGCTACACGGTGTAGCGAGTTTCAAAAAAGAGGACATTCTGGGCAATAGTTTGAACAGTAAGTCATTTTCGTAAATAAAAAAGTAAAACGGGATTATTTGGGAAAAAATTCCTTAATTCCCGTGGTACCACCTAGCCAGTAGAATTCGTGGATAGGTCTCAAATATGAACTCTAAAAATGCAATTTTTGTAAACTTGATAATGAGAAATTTGTGAAGTACTTTTTTCGTTGGTTTGAAGAAAAAAGAAGGGAATTTCTATTTGCACAATTTTTTTTCTATCGATACAATCAGTTCTCTTTTTTTAGTGCAAAAGTGAAATTTTAGTGAGAAAGTAAACTCAAAATGTAGCATATGGGGAGTAACATCTAGCTGCCAAATGATTGCTACTCTACTTTATTTTTTATTCTTTAATGTTTTATTAGTTCCTTTGTTTCAAGATTTTTTTTGTTTTACATTACTTTTAATAAAAAACTATACAATAAAAAAGTAAAAAATATACTCTGTTCATCTCTGTTTAATATTTTTTATTTTAACTTTCTATTTATATCAGTTTAATGTTTTAGTTTTTTTATTATATAAATAACAAATTAGGAATAGTTTTTTTTAAAAAAAAATTGTCCTCATAAAATTTATATAATTACAAAAATAATTGTTACTTATCTACCCTTTACTTTTCACCCACTTATTTTATAAATAGTGTATTAGATAATTATTTCCTCAACTCATTCCTATTATTGACCCATTTTTATTTTATTTTTTTCATAAGAATAGAAAGTCAAGTTAAAAAAATTAAATCGGACAAAAAAATTACCATTATTAATTATTCCTCATATACCGGTTCACACAATAAAACAATCACTATACTCCTATAAAATATTCTAATATTTGAGTAAATGAAATTTTAACTACTTTTATCTTAAAAATAATTATTATCATTATTAATTATCTTTAATATAAATAAGAATTTTAAATAATTTTAACTTAAAAATAATAATTATTTTGAATCAAAATTTTGATTCATTGATAATATTTTGAAACAAAAGGTAATTATACAACTAAAAGAAAAGTAAAAAAAATATATATCATAATTAATTATCTCTCGTATATCGGTTCACATAATAAAACAATCTCTATAGAATATAACAAATTCTAATATTAGACTAAATAAAAATTTAAACAATTTTGTCTAATTACTATTATTAACTCATCATGCAGAATATGTTGAGATGTTTGACGTTGGAGTATGGTTAAATGTTTATAATTCATTGAATATCTTTGAGATTGATAGACGTGCATCTCTCGAGCATTGGATGAGTATGCCTGAAATTGGTATCCTTATTGCTTTAAAGTACAACGTGATAGATTGACTCAGATATGATTGTGCAGCTGCATGGATTACTCCATATATGACTCGGATTAACAGTTATGAGCAATATTTGCGCTCTAATCGCACTACTGAATTTGTTGTATTAGATTGACTCAAGAAATAAAATGAGATGACTTCTTTTGAATTAAATGAATTTTTAATTTCTTTAATTTTAAATATTAATGAATGTAAATTATTTAATTAGGACACATTTTGCATAATTTTTTTTATTAAAATAAGAAAAAAACTTATTAAAATTACCTTGAAAAATTAAAATTTCAATATATGTAAGTCTATAAAATAATGTACTATGTAAGGAGGATAATATGAGTATGTTTATATAACTTGTTAAAATTGATGGAAAAAATTAGACAAAGTCTTTAGTGAATCGGGTCGGTGGATCGGAGGAGTCAGCAATCAAAATACAACAACCCTTTGGCATAATAAACTTATTTAGATAAATATATAATATAAATTATAAAATATATTCAAAAAATAAAATCATAAATTAAACTCTAATTTTTAAATATAAAAGTCTAGTATATATATAGGGGACAATATAATCATTACTACTATCTTTTAGGAGACTAGGTTGAAAAGTCAAGGCTAAAAAAAAATAAAAAATAAAGCTTTATTATTGATTAATGATAAATTTTCTAAATTAACAATGTTGATTTAGGATATTTAGGTTATTTGCACGTTATTTTAATTAAAAAAAAAATGTGCAAATAGAAGGCACGGAATATACGCAATAAATTTGAGTAACGCACAAAATGAAAGAGGTAGGATAAAATTGTCATTTAGACGAGAATCCCCCAAACAAACAAACAAACACTAGTTTCTTCTTCTTGTTCTGGACCACTGCAGTGAGTGCTGGAGAGCAGGCATCTGACTGAAAACCCTTCAATTTCACCACAAACAAACACTAGTTTCTTCTTCTTGTCAGATTATTGAAGACTGTTTGCAAGAGAAACACAGATGGGATCGGGATCTGGATCTGGGATTGGAACCTTGCTCAAAGTTTTGCTCGAAAATTTCGACATTCTTGCTGGGTACTTTTTCTCTTTTCTTTTCCCTTTCTTAAACCCCCCACTTTTCTTTTCCAATTTTCTCACTTGTTTTTTTTAATTTTGCAGCCCTGTGGTCAGTTTGCTTTATCCTCTGTAAGTCTCAATTCTTACTTCTCTTGATGAAAAAACCCTTGTTGTTTTTCTTCTAATATTGATTGATGTTAACAGTTTTTGTTTGTTTGAACAGGTATGCCTCAATTAGGGCAATTGAGACTAAATCTCCTGTTGATGATCAGCAATGGCTTACTTATTGGGTTCTCTATTCTATGATTACTCTCTTCGAGCTCACCTTCGCCAAGCTCATTGAATGGTATCTTCTCTATTCCTTCAATTTACTTTGGCCTCTCTCGTGTTAACTGATCTCGGAATATGTTAAAACCCAGTGGTTTTTCCTGTCTTTGTCTAGCTAACAATGAGATTGATGTTCAATTGGTGTAATAACAATATGCAATGTGTGTTACTGGAAAATGGAAATTGGAAGATATAGCCATCCACTTGAATCTTGTTTAGGAACCACACAGCTCAACTCATTAATCACGAGATTTGGGGTATAGATCATTATCAAAATCGGCAGAATATATTGATAAGTGTGTGTCCAACATCATGTGCGGTATTTATCCAAGTTTTATATTTCCCCCTTTTTTCTCGGGAGGAGAAGGGTGTTCATGCACTCATGAATATCTTTACTACTCCAATAACAAGCTGTCTGTCAGTTTCAACACTTTCAAGTTTTCTTTTGACAATTTGGGTCCTCACTGTTGTTGAGATTAACAGAGTTAGAATATGTTTAATGAATTTTCTATTTGCTTCTTGCTAAGGTGGTGGAGGATTGGTGTGTTGGAACTAGTCCTTTTTGCTACCTCAAGTTAATTAATCTTTTAGACTTTGGTGCATCAGTGACTTGGCATCAGGAGTTTGAGCTATTAAAAAACTGCATTTTGCCTGCTGGCTTTATAAATTTAACCCTTCTGACACTCCACCGAGGCTGAAGCCTCAACTAGTGGCTGTTCCTGGAGTTCCTAATTTGTTAACTTGCACTAAAGGCTCGTCTAGTGCAGGTCGCAGTGATTTGAAATCAGAGTGGTTTTGAAATCGCAGTGGTTTTAAATTGGGGTAAAAACATGTACTGTCCGTTTGGTGCACTCTTTGGAAAAAGCACACTTTATAACCTGAGAAATTGTTGTAATGATTATGATGCCCTTCTATACATCACATTTTTTTTCTTGTTATGCTATAGTAGTGTACAATTATATTTCTCAAGAACAAACCAGGAAAGACGTTCTACCACCATAATCAAAGAATACTTCATTTGTTCGAAAAATATTACTCCATCCCAATTTAAGCTTCCTACTTTGACTTTGCACGGGGATTAAAAAACCAATGTAAAATGTATAATAAAGTCAAGTGGATTAAGTATATAATTTTCAAAAACCAGTTCATTATTTAAGTGGATAAAAAGTAAGTTGGTAAGCAATGATTTTTTTTAGTTGTTGAACTTTATGATGATAAAGTTGTCTGAAACACTGTTCATTACTTTCCCTTTTGGGAATAAAGCAAAATAAGAAGCTTATTGTGGGACGAACCAAAAAGAAAGTAAGAAGCTAAAATTGGGATGGAGGGAGTATCACATTTGACAAGTCAAAACCTTTATTTGGTTTATGTTTTACATGACTGTACATTATTAAAATTGCACTATAATTATTATTGTTCGTTAGAAATATGACCTTGCATATCCCCATACTATGAACATCCATATCCCTAGACTATGAATATCCAAATCCCTAGACTATGAACATCCAAATACGTATGTGCTACAAAAATTAGTACTAGAAGGTACGTTTGAGTATCATTTTGATGGGTATGGATGTAATAGTACTTAACTTTGATAGGTATTATGGTTCTAAAAATCCTAAGCCAATGTTTTCCAGCACCGATATAAAATAAGCTACAATTCCTAACAATTTGAAACCGTGTGTGTGTGTGTGTGTGTTTGGTTGTTTTGGGTCATCGTATTGATTCAGGTTTTCCAACATTTTGGGCCCTAAACCTTGTGAAAACTCCGTAAATGGTCCAAACAGATAGGCCCTAATATAAAGTTTGAAATCTATTGTGCATAGAACTTGAAATAGATGGCTGAGGGAAAAGAGTAGGATCAAACAAGCAATGATCACAACTTACCTGTTTGCAGGATCCCATTCTGGTCATATGCAAAGCTGATTGTAACCTGTTGGTTGGTCATACCATACTTCAGTGGAGCTGCATATGTCTATGAGCGTTACGTTAGGCCTGTCTATATGGGCAAACAGACTGTTAACATATGGTATGTCCCAAGGAAGAAAGACGTGTTCAGTAAACCAGATGACATCCTAACTGCTGCAGAAGAATACATTAGAGAAAATGGATCAGATGCTTTTCAGAAGATCATTCACAGGGTATGGCCTCTCCCATCTTCTCTTTCCAAACCTGATAATATTGATTTACTTCTTCCCTTTAAATTTAATAAATTAATAATGTTACGAGCTTATACTCTTATGTACTACATCCGTCCCAAAATGAATGTCCTCTTTTATCCTTTTTGAAATTTACTCTTGATCGATCAAGAGCAAATTTGAAAACTTTTTGGACATTCATATTTGGATGGAGGGAGTATCTTTTGCTCCCCTCTCTCCAGTAGTACTGAGCCTAAGTTATGGATGAGGTAAGTGGCAAAGCCACATAGAAGGGATGGTCACTCAAACCCCTTGACTTTTAGGAAATGTCATTTTAGTACCTCTAAAATAAATTTTGAAAAAAATACACTAAATATTGTTTTCATGTATTTCATTGGCTTGTGCAGGCTGATAGAGATGTCCATTCCAGGAATACCGGTTACATATATTCAGAGGACGATTACAGATACTGAGCTTGTGAATCAAGAGTTTACGCAATTGCCCTCATGATGTCCTTTAATGTTTTAGTAATATCTATGGTGGATGTTGTTGGTTGTCATGGTTCTTGGGTTCTTAAGACTCGTCGTATGGCCTGTAAATTGTAAGTATATTAACTGGTACGGAGTATTTTACATCTCAAATTATGGCAGTGGTAGTGAAACCATGTTGGTTGTATCACAATCAGTTTTCAAGCGGTTTTCAAGCCATTTTTGGAAAGTATTGAGCTCATGGGTTGAATGGCAAAACAATGTAAAAGTCCTTAACACTTGTATGTAATAATGCTGATGGACACCTATACGTATAACTAAGTTCTATGATTACATCGTATCGAAGCTTGTGTGGAAAAAATTACGCTTGTGCTATAAAATCCTAGTCTTGACCGTTTATGCAATTATTACTCTCTTCTCGTCTCTCGTCCGATATTAGTTCTTACATCTAAGCATATCCCGTTGAAATTTAGATTTCAGAGCAATTTGAAATTAATGCAACAAGCGATAGATAGTTCCGGTAAATAAGTTTAGATGCAATCAATTTTTTATTTTTTTTCGAGTTATATGCTGTTGAAATATTGGGAAGGAAAATGTGACCAATTTCGGAGCATTTGCGCAGCACAATAGGAGATGAAAGGAAAAAAAAAGGGGAGGGGGGGGGGGAGGAAATTGCATTTTGGGTCCCAAAGTTTAAGGGGTGTTTTTAAGTTAGGCCCTATTCTATCACTATTTACAATTTAGGCCCCAAATTGTCATTTTGTTAGCATTTTAGAATTTTTAACTAGTTTTGTTAGAAAAATTCGTTAACGTGCAAGTCACGGCATTTAACGGAGGATGTTTTTCAACAAGACTTTTTCATTGTTATATTAATGCAAATCAAATAAAAATTAATAGCTAAAATAGAAAAATTAATATCCCTAAATATAAAAATAAATGTTATTTTATTATAATAACCGTAGCGGGGATAAAGTAATAAATTTAAAATGACAAAGTTCTTACCCTAAAAAAATAATAATTAAGATGCTAAAAACGTAAGTAATTTATAAAATACAATTAAAAATATTTTAGCATTTACTTTCTTTTTTTTTTCCTTTTTTTTAAGCAAACATTTACTTTTCATGGAAACAGAATATTTTAAACTATTTAAGAAAATTATCTTTCTATTTTTCGGAAAAAAATATGAACATTATCCTTCTTCAAAAGAAATAAAAATTTATTGTTTTTAAAAATAAATATTCCTTCAAAAATAATAAAATTAATTAATTAATATTGACATTATACAATCAAATTATATTATTTCTAGTTCATCATTGTATCACCGACAATGCCATTTCCACACCATCTTGACTGTCACAACCACCTCACTGTCGCCACCATCATCAATACCATCCCATCACTAGTCCAACTTCATCATCACAACCTATCATCATTATAACCTCCACCATCCCAAAAATCAAAAGAAAACCTAGATTCAAAATTTAAACAAAAACCACATTAAAAAATCAAAATCTAAAATAAAATCAATCCACAATTCCAAACTTTAATTAAAACATAGTTTCAAATCAGATTTTTAAATCCAGATTCAAATCAGATTTTTTCAAACGAGAAATCAAGTTAGATTACAAATATAGATTCAAATATGGTTTCCTGACCCATATTCAAATTTGATTTCAAACCCAGATTTGAAGAGAGAGGGGAGATTCACTTTGTAGTGCAGTCGCCGGAGTAAGGGGAGGAATATGAAGAGAATATGACGCTGGATTCAACGATGTTGTGCATTCAACGGAGTATTGAGGTGAAAAGGCACAGACGAAAAAGAGATGCAGAAGGTGTGGAAGAGAAGAGATGGTGTAGAACAGCGGGGGTGGGGAACGATGGCGGAGGGAGGGTGTGGGGGGCGACGGACATGGTTGAAAAAATTGGGAGAAGTGCTGAAGTTGAAATATAAATATGGAATATACGGTTAGAGAAGGGTTTTTAATTTAGATTTTCTATTTTGGCTATTTATTTTCATTCAATTCGCATTAAAACAACAATAAAAGAATTCTTATTTAAAAACATTCTCCATTTAATGACACATGACTTGCACGTGATCATTTAACGAATTTTTCTAATAAAATTAGTTAAAAAAAAAAAATCCTAAAATGTTAACAGAATAACAATATTGGAGACTAAATTATAAATAGTGATAAAAAAGACGTAACTTAGGAACACCCTTTAAACTTTGGGGCCCAAAATGCAATTTCCCAAAAAAAAAAAAAATGTGGGGCTTCATCACGTGCCAAAAAAAAAAGTTAGTTGGAAAAAATGGGCGGGAAGAGAGGAGGTTGGAGGATTTAAGTGATTTACAGGTCATTTACGCAGCAATTTCACAAATTAGCTTTTCAATGGACACACCTCGTCCCTCTTCCCCAAAGCAATCAGATTCAGTTGGTGACGTGTCGACTACCGGAGCTCACCACTACAAGAATCAAATAAACATAAATCGCTTACAATTAGGAGGGAGAGAGAGAGAGAGAGAGAGAGAGAGAGAGAGAGAGAGAGAGAGAGAGAGAAAGGGAGGGAAAAATAGATACATATATTGTAGAGAGAGAGAGAGAGAGAGAGAGGCGCACCTCTTCGACACAATCGCTCTCCAATTCACCCCCAATTTCCTTCGAGATTTAAATTTTCGCCTGATTTCCACACAAATTCTCGATATTAACAGGAGCATGCAATGTCAATGCGTGATATTCATTTTCGAAATCTCTAATCGGTTTTCCGTATTCAATTTTGGGGATAATCGATCTCGTATTCGTCAACAATGGCTTGGAATGAAGGCTCGTGTCATTGTCCATTGATCTGCAGGTATATGTAGTCTCTGTTTCTTACATAGTCACTGATATTTAGGTTTTCAGCTGTAATTTCATATATATGCGCTCCAAACTTTGATATTATCCAATGGTGATGGTATACGCTTCTGTTTTGCTTTTAAATTGACCTTTTGTGTGAATTCCTTTCAAGTTTGAGTGATAATGTGAACTATTTATTGATACAATCAATGTTGGTATTCGTTTGGTATTCACGGTGTGATTTGAATCACATAATGCTCATGGCTCAAGGTCAAGCTCTACTAAATATTGTTTGTGTTTGCTTGTTTAATCCGCTTGAATTGATGAATTTGGCTAGTACTTAGTTATGTTCTTCTTATTTCTTGTTTCTCTTTTTAAAGTTTTTTTGATTGATTTCATTTGTGTAATCTACTGAAGTAAATTCTTTAAATTTCCAACGTTGCGTTATAATCTCGACACCTGCTTCATGTAAAGTCTTCCTTGTGACTTATCGAAAAGGGGCAAAACCCTTGCAGTTGGTCCTAGCATAGCTGCATTGTTAAAACATCAAAAAGTACGGGACCGAACAGTATCAAAATGTACAAGACTCTTATCAACTACTTCGTATAACCTAATTCTTATAGATTAGAGCTTTGTAGCAGCTGTTAATTTGATTTGGCTGATGATGTGGCTAGCCTTCGGTGTGTGTTGCTAGTGTCTCCCTATACGACCATGATAAAGGTGTTTGATTTCTGTTGATCTTCCCCACATCTTGGCATGATGATTCTGATGAATAAAGCCTTTCCGGAGGATGTATATATGACTATTCAAGGCTTTGTATTCGACAACAGAGCTCAATACTTTATTACCTCGCATTTAAGTCAATCAATGTTTACGCCGGCATGCAAAGAGTGAGGGAATAGAGTAAAACACATGCATTTTCAATGGAGCAAAGTGAACTTGAATTTCTCTAGTTTTTAACTCGATCATCATCAAAATTCACGGAAGGTATGCCTTGAAAGTAACTCTTATTGATGTCTGGTGAATTCCAGATGGTGAATCAACTTCTACTCCATGCCAAAGGACTACATTTGACTTATCAACTTGAGTGAATGACGGACTTGCAAAGGACTAGCCTTAGTGAGTGGAATGTTGAACAGGTAATCTAACATCCTTCTATTTTTTTCATAGATTTTGTAATACTGACTAGAACAAGAAAGTGAAGATTAGGTTCATACCAAAAGTTCTCAACCATAATGCTTCTCTTACCTATCACTGTACTCTATTTTTCCTGCATCACGTAGCAAACCTTACATTACCTTTCTGGTTTCAAATTTTTATTTGTACTTATGACTAGAGGTATCCCCCAAGAAGGACCTTCCTGGATATCTTTTTGTCTTCCTCTCAATGCCTGAGACTAACACTATTTCAGCTAATGAAGTTCATAAATTTGGGGGAAAAACACTTAATAGAAGAAGAAGCATCGTAAACCTGTCATCACACTTTCTAGTGATCCGTCAAGTGGTTCCTTTCTCATTCCTTCCCCCTCACATGACTTGTCCAATTTCTAATTCCATTATATCATAATAATAGAAATAAAATCAATCTTGTATTGTTCCCACAAAATGACAGTAGACTGTGTGACCTTGGAAAGTTATCCAATGTGACGGTAACAAAGAAAACCAACCAATGTAGACTGCTGAGGATTAGGAATATATAATATTCTAAAAGGTTTCTGAGGTTGGATTTGATTTCTTCTAGAAGATTTAGTACCAAAGAAACATGAAAGAACCAAGAATCCTACTACTGAGATGTTGAACTAAGGTGTTTAAGACTTTTAGTCCATATTTCTTTAGTTGTTCTACTTCTCACAGAAAGCTATTATGACAAAAGGTAATGTTCAAAATTTGTATTGCATTCATTATTTCTTGCCTTTGTATTTATCTAATCACTGATCTAGCCAATTTTTCGTACTTTGTCACTCCCGTGCTACTTACTAGGTGGGTCAATTTTGAGCTACTATGCTGCTTATGACATTCACTTCCATGTCAAGTATTGGACAGCCCTATCTTATCTTTGAGCTTATTCTTCCAATCTTTGCAAATGTGAATGTTGCTGGTGGTTTGATTATCCTGTTTACCTTTCATTTGATTCCTCTAAGTTATCAACTTTTTGTTCTTGCATGGGTTAATTTTAAATTCAGGCCATAACTGCGTTGAAGAGAGGATCATATCTACTTAAATATGGGCGCAGAGGGAAACCAAAGTTCTGTCCATTTCGACTTTCAAATGTAAGTTCATCACAGCAAATCAAGAATACAATTACATGATTATTTTGAAGGCATTTTCGAACATCCTACGTCCATGCCAACATTCAGAATTCTTGTCCATCTCAGCAAACATGACTGTTATGGACAGGTCATCTCTAATCTTTACCATTTCTATATACATCTTGCTTCATTTTGTATCAACTAGCTCTTAACTTAATTCTAATCTGTATTCACCACTTTGTTACAGATCACAATGTAAGATCTTATCATGGATGTGAGGTTCTTCTTTAGTTATTTTGTTTTAATGATGACGATTTACATTTTCTATTTCAGGATGAGACGACGCTAATATGGTATGTTGGTAAAAAGGAGAAGCAGCTTCGATTGAGTTATGTTTCAAAGCTTATTCCCGGACAACGGACTGTAAGATTTTGCCATTTTGTGCTTCTGCTGTAGATGTCTATCATCATACCCAATAAATAAAGGGTTGGACTACGCTGAGTGGCATCAAAATTTTGAATAGTCCTGCACGCCCAAGGAACTAGTATAGTTCTGTTTTCTTTGACCCTTAAAGTGTTACTTTTGCTCTTTGTATGCTTTCTTCTTAAATTCACATAATCTGCATCTGTTCCTTGCATTGCATCATATTTGATGGGATGACGTGCAAAATTAGTAGCAAAAAAGGTTATAATTTTTGTTCACTTAAGATTACGAAAAGTGGAGAAGTAATAAACAATAATGCCGAGTTTCCAAAAATAGAAGCTTAAAGTGGCAAACGAAGTTCATAACTCTGTTCTCTTTGGATCATAATTATATGCTCACTTTAAATGATGAAAAGTAGAAAATTGACACATGTTTTGTGGAAAAGAAAGGCAGGATAGCCAGTGGCGGATCTACACCTAAAGTTTTGGTGTTGCCTATTCTTGCCACCCCAATAGTCTAGATTTACAGTCATGTTAATGTTATGGAAAAGTGAAGATCGATGGCACATCAGACCTAGATTCACATATTATTTTTACTCATGACATTTTCCCCTGTTAATATAAAAAGTGTGTGACCAATAAGGGGTGGTATTTGCACCTGCTAGTGAGGTGATTTTTACTTTTGGTTTTTTGCCTTGTATCACAAATTAAATCAGTACAGAAAAAATAAAAATTGGAATAAGATAGAGGAGCAAAATCTTTCTTTCTCCATTTTGATGCTCTAAATACTAAACAAAAGAACGTAGAAAAGAAACAAAAGTTCATTTATGAATTTACATAGTAACTTAAGCCCAGATCGCCAGAGAAGACATCAACCCAGCCCCTAAAAACAGAGTTAAAAAAAAAAAATTATTATTTTTTTTTTTTACTTTTTTTTTTTTGGTGTTGCCTCGGCAACACTTGGCACAACAGTAGCACAGCAGAATTAAATTGAAGAATTTCATGAGTTTTCCATGTGCAGCTAGTGTATCCCTAACTTTCTAGTTTTGCGGTGATAGAAATTTATAATTATGGTTGTATATTTTTTTGAAACCAATTATGGTTTTATATTAATAATCAAATAACTAGATAAGTGCTATGCGTCAATATGCCATATAGGCATGCCATTATTGTGTAGTCACTGGACCATGCTCTTATAACGTGCTTTAACAGATGATAAGCTATTTCTGCAATGTTTTGAAACTTCGAGCAATGAACTTCAACAAATGGCCTCTTAATCCACGTTCTGAAAGAAGTCTTCTTACACATCTAGTGCACAACTTTGAATCATAATGGATGTTATTCTCTGTGATTTTATAGGAAATATTTCGACGATATCCTCGACCTGAGAAGGATTATCAATCATTTTCACTTATATATGAAAACAGGTCCTTGGATGTGGTAGGTAAACATCTTGATTTATAAGTAACTCTGCTTTTATTCTATTTGGATCAAGTTCTAGGAACCTTATTCCTTGTCATCTATTTTCTGATCATTATTTTTGAATTGAAATGGATTATAGAAGAAGTAATCACATACATTGCTGTGGACTATTTACTACCAAGGCTATGAATTGGGCTTTCATTCAATTTTTCCAACTTTAATTAGAAACATTGATTTTCTTTTTATAATATATTATAATTAATTATTTACAATCATTACTTCAGCATTATTACCTTTATTCCATAGTGTAAATTTTTTATATATTAAGGGCCCCAATATTCATATTTAGCCCAGGGCCCCGATAATTATTGAGACGCCCTGCATGTTACGATAAATAGTCCGTTTAAGAAGTGCTAAAGCAAATGGGTGACGGTTATGCATGAAATATTAGAGAATAGAGATGGTGAAAAACAGTGAAGGAAACAGGAAACCTTGGATTGTATGCAAGGAAAACTGGCAGGCATTTCTGAGGGTATTGTAAAAAGTAGAACGAAAATAACACTTCAAAGAAAAAAATCAGAAACATAATATTCCTGAATAACTACAAGAATTTTAAAGAGGGGATAACAATCAACTAGTGAAATAGAAACAATAGTATATCCTGAATGCATGTATGCTCAGTTGGCCCAATAAGTGCATGTCATGGGGTTTCTCTTTTTAGAATATTATTTTCTTTATAGATTGCATATTATGCATGTAACATATTGTATCCCCACAGTGTCCTCAGCTCCCCGTATAGGCAGACTCTTTCAGACCTCTATTATGATCCATAGAGATAACTCAGCCTGCTATCTATGCAATTTTCGTTGGGTTTATGAAATGTTCTGTAACTTCAGTCACACCTTATGAACCTTAACCTAAAAAACACTACACGAATTTCATCAACCAAACAAGGGAAGGTACTGAATGATTAGTAAGTTGATCATATTACATATGATTGATCATTTATGATGTGGGATGCTGAAGAAATGTTAAGTAGAGAAGGTCTCGCCATGAGGTTTTATGGGGATGGACATATCTTGTTATAACATTGCTCACAATATTTTCATTAACTCATGGCTGACTTAATATTGTTCTGGTGTGCCCCCAAAACTTTCATCTTCTTCTTTGATGCATATTGCGAGTGAATCCGTGCAACTGTCTGTATTTATTATATTTACAGATTGTCAGCCTTTAATCAATAGACCCTTTGGACAGATATGCAAAGAAAAGGATGAGGCTGAAATCTGGTTTCTTGCCCTCGGGGCACTAATTTCACGGAACAACTGTCAGAGATGGAGAAGTTCAGAAATAAGTGGAAGTGTTTCATCAGATAACTCAAGCAACTTTACGGAAAGAAACTCTCAGTCATTGCAGGAATTAAGAAACAGTCAAACTGGTTTGATTCCTTTTGAGCGCACCCCACAGAAAAGATTAGGAAGAGCATTCTCTGATATCTTTCTGTTTAGTGAAGCAGCCCATTATTCACCAAGGAGGGATTATCTTGCCAAACCTCGAACCTCACAATCATCAGGGGGATTAGATGATCTAAATTACCGTAGCTCTGCAGAGGCTATTCGGTTTAGTTTATCCAGTGCAGCAAGTTCATCTAGCCTAGGATCACATCTTGATGATTTAGATAATTTGGCAGATGTTTTCATTTGGGGGGAAGGGATAGGTGAAGGATTGCTGGGTGGGGGTACGCACAGCTACGAGAAATCACCTTATGCGAGAAAGGACGCACTTCTGCCAAAGACTCTGGAATCCACAAGGGTGCTTGATGCTCAAAAGATTTCTTGTGGGAATAAACATGCTGTGTTGGTCACCAAACAAGGACATATCTTTAGTTGGGGAGAAGGATCAGGGGGCAAGCTTGGACATGGAGTAGAAACTGAGGTTTCCTCCCCAAAGCTTATCAGCGCTCTCGGTGGATTGAATATTGAGTTGGTAGCTTGTGGGGAATATCACACTTGTGCAATTACAATATCTGGAGATCTTTATACATGGGGAGACGGTATCCATAATTTTGGTCTTCTTGGGCATGGGACTGAAATCAGTCACTGGACCCCAAAAAAGTTGAGTGGTCCAATGGAGGGTACACACATATCATTTATCTCATGTGGACCTTGGCATTCTGCAGCTGTTACATCCGCAGGTCTGCTGTTTACATTTGGAGACGGAACTTTTGGTGCTCTCGGACATGGGAATCGCAGTAGCACAAGCGTTCCCAAGGAAGTTGAAAGTCTAAGAGGACTTCGGACGATGAGAGTATCTTGTGGTGTTTGGCACACTGCTGCTATTGTAGACATTGCTCCAGAAGTTTCAAGTTCAGACAGCTCTTCAAGTGGAAAGCTTTTCACCTGGGGTGACGGGGATAAAGGCCAGCTTGGACATGGAGATAAGGAACCAAGATTTATTCCCGTTTGTGTATCGATGTTAGATGATAAAAGCTTTTGTCAAGTAGCATGTGGTCATAGTATGACAATTGCTCTTTCTGCATCAGGGCAGGTATACACAATGGGAAGTGATCACTGTGGACAACTTGGGACTTACGGAAGTGCTGGTAATCTTCCTAAATGCATTGAAGGTAAAATGAGTAACAATATCATTGAAGAAATAGCATGTGGATCTCATCATTTTGCTGCTTTGAGTTCAAAATCTGAGGTTTACACTTGGGGAAAAGGAGCAAACGGGCAGTTAGGGCATGGGGATAATGATGACAGGAGCACGCCTACACTAGTTGAAGCTCTTTTAGATAGACGAGTAAAGAGTTTGGCATGTGGATCCAATATCACGGTTGCCATCTGTCTTCATAAACGGGTGTGCACTGCCGATCAATTCGTGTGTTCTGATTGTCAAAATCCCTTTAATTTCAGAAGGAAGCGTCACAACTGCTACAACTGTGGGTTGGGTTTCTGTAAAGCATGTAGCTGTAGGAAATCTTTGAGAGCTTCTTTGGCTCCAAATATGAACAAACCTTACCGTGTATGTGAAAATTGTTATTTTAAGCTAAACAAGGATGCTGAAATTAGAACAAGACCTCCCAAGGTCACCAGGGGACGTATAAGTTGCATGTCTGGTGACGAAGACTACCAAAAGATCTCAGATCAAAAACCACGCGGCTTCCTTTCTAGGCTCTCGTCCTTTGATTCATTCAGACGAGCTGATAGCCGACAATTCAAGCAGAATAGGAAAGATGACTCAAACAATGATCGTCTGTCTCCCAGTCAATATGGAATTGCTCAGCGAGAATGCTCTTCTATGTATTCATCACCTTCTGCAAGTGAATACTTTGAGAGACTAGCTGCTCCTATTCCAGGTTCAGTAGTGAATTCTCTGACCACATCTCCTGTCTCATCAAAGTCAAGTCCATATCGTTCCATTTCACTGGCATCTTTTGCTTCTCTTGCATATCCTGAAGTGATGGATGATTCAAAAAGAACAAAGGATAATCTCACCAAAGAAATTTCAATTTTGAGGGAACAGGTAAGCAATTTTTTTTTTTTTTTTTAAATATGTCTATGCTGAGGAATGTTTTCATTTACTTATATCACTTTCTATAGTCCTAACAGAAACCAGTACTTTTTTCCTCCTATTTATAAATTTAACCATTTAAGCATTTTAGGATGCAAAGAGGTACATAAAGCTCAATGCTCATGTAGATTACTTTGTAACTTTTAACAATATGCATCACTCTGCTTTTAAAAATGCAAAACATCTATTACTCTAGTTGCCACCTAACATACGTTTCCAACTTGCCTCTCTTCTATTATAATTCGTCTCTTCAGCCTGAAATTGGTGGTTTATGTAAAAGGGGGCTCTTAGTGATGCTTACTTCTCTATAAGATGATAATTTACCTTAAACTGGTAGTCATCCTTGATAAACATAAGTGAACTTTTCAAGCAATTGAAGAAAAGCGTACATGCGACTATCAAGATAGAATATCCTAGTCAATCTCAGAATCAAGAACAAAAAACTGTGTTATCTGAATTCTATATTTTCTCAGGGTGATGTGAAATACTGAAGCCAGATTCTTATGAAGATATATTTATTTGGTTGACTTGGTAACTTTAAATTTTACTCCCTGAAGAGGAGTATATTTCGATAAAGCAAACGTATATTACAATGAGGTATATATCAAGGAGACTTCCTTGATTCTAGCTAACTATAACATAATTCTAGCTTACCTAAAGCTATCTTTGGTAACAAGAGATTTACATAAATAATAACTCCTAATTATATACAAATAATATTCACAAATATATTATCACATTTAATTCAAATATGATAATATATTCTAACACACCCCCTCAGTCGAAGCGGGAGGTTTACGAACGCTTAGACTGTCCCGAAAATCTTCAAAAAGGACTAATGGAAGACCCTTAGTAAAGATATCCGCCACTTGATGTCTAGAGGGAACATGCAACACCCGAACCTCGCCCTTCGCCACCTTTTCACGGACGAAATGAATGTCAAGTTCAATGTGCTTGGTACGTTGGTGTTGAACAGGATTACCGGACAGAAAGATGGCACTAACATTGTCACAATAAACAAGGGTGGCCTTTGAAATGGGACAATGTAGCTAAAGTAGAAGATTTCGGAGCCAACACGATTCTGAAACAACATTAGCAACCCCACGATACTCAGCCTTAGACCTCGAAACAGTGGGTTGGCGTTTAGCAGCCCAAGAAACGAGATTATCACCCAAAAACATACAATAACCCGACGTGGACCGGCGAGTGTCCGGACAGCCAGCCCAGTCGGCATCAGTGTATGATACCAACGAACAAGTAGACGATGGGTAAAGAGACAAGCCGTGGTCAAGTGTGCCACTAATGTATCGAATAATGCGTTTCAACGCATTTATGTGGACGTCACGAGGATCATGCATAAACAGGCATATCTGTTGGACAGCATAAGTGATGTCCGGTCGAGTGAAGGTGAGATACTGAAGAGCCCCAGCGAGGCTACGGTAATGAGAAGGATCCGAAAATGGTGGACTAGAATCAACCCCCTAGCTTGGACTTGGTGTCGACTGGAGTAGCTGCTGGTTTGCAAGAAGCCATACCAGCACGTTCGACAACCTCCGAAGCATACTTTCTTTGGGACAAGAAGAGCATGCCAGGTGTCCGAGTGACTGCTATACCAAGAAAATAACTAAGAGGGCCGAGATCCTTCATAGCGAATTCCGAGCTAAGCTGAGACATAATAGTGCACCGAAGAGAGTCTGACGATGTAGTCAAAATGATGTCGTCAACATATAAGAGAAGATAAGCCATGTCACCACCCTTCCGAAAAATGAACAAAGAATTATCCGATTTACTATATGTAAATCCAATGGAGAAGACGAAATCCATGAAACCGTGATACCAAGCCCGAGGGCTTCGCTTAAGTCCATATAGTGATTTTCGGAGTAAGCAGACGTGATCCGGATAATTTTTGTCTCTGAAACCCAATGGCTGATGCATAAAAACGGTCTCATTAAGATTGCCATGTAAGAAGGCATTCTTAACGTCAAGCTGATGTATAGACCATCCCTTAGAGAGACAAAGATAACACGGTACAAATTGTAGCCGGTTTCACAACCGGATGAAAGTCTCCCCACAATCAATCCCAACCTCTGAGTTTTGCCATCACCCACAAGTCGAGCTTTATGCCGCTCAAAAGACCCATCCGACATGTGCTTATGAGTAAAAATCCACATAGATCTAATAACATTAGTACCGGTGGACGGGGTAAGACCAGATCCCACGTCCCGTTTTCAATAAGAGCATTAAATTCATTAGATATAGCCATCTTCCAATTTGGGTCATTAAGTGCCGACACGGGTTACGAGGAATTGCAGATTTAGTAGTATTATTTAAATTAAACAAAGTTTTTGGTTTAAAAATACCATGCATCTTGCGAGTAACGGGACGGACAGACGGAAGTGAAGGGGCTGTGGTGTGGAATTTGTATGCACCTTTGGAGGCTGTCCAGATTGGATGGGCCGTGCATGAACCCGTGAGAGATAGGAGCAGGCCCAAAATGGATGTATCCAGAGCGAATGTTAGATCGAGGAAGGAGAACCGAGAATTCAATTGGTCAATTATTGAAATGAAATTGAGCACATTGTGGAGATAAAATTGGCTGGGCAGTGGGCTCAACCAAGGGAGTTTGGGCAGCCCATTGTTGAGTAATAGAGGGATGAATGCCTTCGCCCAAAAAATCATACTCCCTCCGTCCCGGTCGAAGTGTCCCAAAAGGACAATTGCACGAGAATTAAGGAAAGTGATGTAAGAAAGAGAAAAAGGTTAAATGTTGTGAGTATGAAAAATTAAATAGGAGAGAGAATGAGTGGGAGGAATAGTTAGGAGAGAGAATGTTGTGAGTGTAAAAGTAAAGTAGGAGAGAGAATGAGTGGGGTAGTAATAATATAAAAATAATAAAAACTTTCCTTTTCAGGAATGAGACATTTTAAATGGGACGCCCAAAAAGGAAACTTGGGACACTTCGACCGGGACGGAGGGAGTATGAAGTATGGGACGGAGAATGTATTTTTGCAAAGGGAAATGTGTTTTCATCAAAAATGACATGTCGATTGATAATGATTTTTCGAGAGGATAAATCATAACATTTATAGCCACGATGATTTGACGGATATCCTAAAAATACACACGATGTGGAGCGGGCTTGAAGTTTATGTATGGTAGGAGAAGGGAAGAGAGGATAACATAAACACCCGAAAACTCGAAGATGGGAATAGGCCGGATCTTTTCGATATAAAACCTTAAGAGGAGACTCGGAGTCAAGTGTCTTGTGAGGGATTATATTAAGGAGATATGTGGCCATTTGGAGGGCATGATGCCAAAACGAAGAAGGCACCGACGCATGAGTTAAGAGCGTACGAATCATATTATTGATGGTACGAATGGAGCGTTCAGCTTTGCCATTTTGGGGAGAGGTGTAAGGACAAGAGAGACGAAAAGAAAGTCCGTTTCGTTTGCAAAAATTCCAAAAGTTAGAATTATCGAATTCTTCGCCATTGTCACATTGAAACGTTTTTATTTTCCGTTCAAATTGAGTAGAAATATGATTCTGAAATTCAAGGAAAATATAGTTAGCTAGAATCAAGGAAGTCTCCTTGATATATACCTCATTGTAATATACGTTTGCTTTATCGAAATATACTCCTCTTCATGGTATCATGAGTACGGTATCTCCTACTTTCTTCCGCTGCGCCGTCTCTGTGGTAACCTCATATTTCTATCGTTTTTTTTTTTTCTTCTTTTCTTTACCGCAGACTCATGTCTTCATCCAAAGCTTTTTACCATCAGCCTTAGCGGTGTTAATTCAAATATGATAATATATTCTAACACTCCCTCCATCGCATAATGATAGTCCCATTTGCCATTTTTGTTTGTCTGAAAAAGATAGTCAATTTCCAAAATTGTTAGGTTAAAATCATTAAACTCCCAAAATTGCCAACCAAGGAAGAGAGGAGAGGATGACAGCCAACCAAGGAAGAAGAGGGGAGTAATAAGTAAATTTCATTAAGGTTAGAGATGGAAATGAAAATCGGTTGTTAAAATGTTTGAATAGTCAAATGGGAATATCTTTATGGGACGGAGGGAGTATTATGTTGGTTTGAAGCATGCTGCAGGGCAAAAATTTCCAGAACATAATCCAGAAATTTCAATATAGAAAATGCATGACTCAGTTTCGAGGGTTTTCAAAAGACAAAGGAACCCAGTGACCCAGTCATAGTAACTAACCTCCCTCCATAGTGTAAGAACATTCTCTTTATGCTCAATTTCCATTATAGTACAGGTGCTAAAACCCCCCACTTATCACAACATCATAAAAGTTATTTGGACCCACAGCGTAACAACAGCCAAGGGTGTAAATTTTCAATATATCCATGCATAGAAGTTATTGATAAATTCTCTGGGAGAATTAGCTTAAACCCTTATCTAGGAGGAGGTATTGATACTTATTTTGGCAATAATGTTTCACAAAAGATATATCAGAGGTTATTGAATATGAAAATAATATGCATTGGTGTGAGCTAGAAAAGAACATATGTATTAGTTCAATTATCTAGCATGGTTCAAGTGGCATACCAGTCATTGGTTTATTCTGAAATCTATCAAATAGAAGTCCACACAGATTGCAATCACTATACACTTAGATTACTGAAACAGCCAGATGCTAATTTAGTTGATCAAACTAAGTTTCATTTAGCAGTATCCAACACTTTAGCTTAGATGCATTTTTAGATTTTTTTCTGGAATGGAATGAAAAAACAGTGTAATATTTGCAGCATTCTTTCAGTAAGATAACCCATGATTACTCTATGCAGGTGGAGGTTCTCGCTCAGAGATCTCATCTCCTAGAAGCAGAACTGGAAAGAACATCAAGGCAACTGAAAGAGGCAACTGAACTAGCCAGGGAAGAAGAGGAGAAGAAAAGGGCTGCAAAGGAAGTAATAAAATCTCTAACTAATCAGGTTAGTGAAACTTTGTTCACTATAATCACATATCATATTCTATTATTTAGCTTACATAATTATGCTCAGATTTTTCTTTGAGACTATCTCCTTTTGAGATTAAGACACTCGGAAGAGGGAAATCACATTTATAGAAATCTCAATCTTACATTACTTGGCTCATTTAGGATATGTACATAGCGAACACGAGTTGTAGACACATTACAAACACCATTAGTACCAAGCGCACACATCTCCATTGTTTCCCTAATTTAAGACATTTCATTTTGTACATATTGCTGACTCTTGTTGGAAATGAGACCATAATGTGGATGATGGAGTGTGATTTATATTTTTATTGATTTATTGTTATTATTTTTCCAAATTTTTCTTCCCACCTATTTTTTCTTTTCTTTTATTTATTATTATTATTATTATTAAAAATTTCCTTCCCTTTCCCCCACCCCTTTTTTCTTCTTTTTATCAATTGAAGATTTCCTATGATGATTCATGCTATCCAACCCCAAATCATTTTGGGACAAAGTGTTTTGTTTTATGAAGAAATCTTAGCTATCCTTTTGGCTTACAATCTCCCACTGTAGCAGTATGAATATTTGGTTGCCGGAAAGGATGGCTCTGTGCACTAGCCTCCTACCACCTTCTATGAGATTAGGTTAATTATTGGGCCTTTTCTTGATGGCATGCTGTATACATGTCCTCTGTTGATGTCTGCCTTTTTGAAAGGTAAGCAGCAGCATGATCCACATTTCTGTATCAGGAATATAGAAAGGAAAAACAATGGAAAAGAGATAGAGACGGAATCAGCATAGTAATTAAAATAATCCAGCTCAGGACTAACTGATAAAGAGTGAAGTTAATAACAAAGGCGGGATAGACATGAACTTGCATTTATTCTTGCTCCTTTACTGATTGAATGATTAGAGTGAGACAAAAAAAAAAAAAAAAAAAAAGCATTTCCTGTCCTGTGAAAGGTTACTTATGCTACGATTGGGTATTGACTGACTTGTGAAATCTCATGGCAGTTGAATGAAATGGCCATAACGATACATCATGGGTCTTCTTTCTTCTGACTATCAGGTTCATTTTCTGAGATAAGTACCTCCAATTCTTTGAGTCTCACGTTGATTGGAGTGAACTGACCAGCTAAATGACTCTTGAGCCATAGTGTTATCATCATATTCCTATTCCGAATCTCTAATGGGCAATCTGAAGCATTATACTCTGTACTTGGTCCATAGACACTTTAGCCAGTTGGAAGCAACGGGCTCCAATAGGCTTACTTCTAAGGTACTAAACACACCTTGTCTGCAGAGCATTATTGTTGAATGTTGATTTACTGCTTAACATTTCTCAAATGTGACTACTGTGTGTATTTTGTGTAAATGCATCTCCCAAGTGTCTTAAAGTTGAAATGTGTGTATAACTTTGGTATTTCCTTTCCTATACTTGTCTGGCTAATCAGCTTTTTTTTAGTAGGTAACATAAATTGTAGCCGAGAACAGGATATGGACTGGGAAAAGCGAATCCAGAGAACTGGAAGTCTCTTCAGTTTCAGGAACAAACATATTATCTCATGTTCCTACTATGGTAAAAAATGAAACGCTAGCTACCCCCGTCTAATACAAAAAATGTAGATATATTTTTGTGACTAAGAATATTTTTGTGACTAAGAAGGGAGTATGCTCTAACAAATACTAGATGTTTAGTACACACACAGTTATCAAGTGGAACAAAAACAAGTGCGGTAATTGCTAAATCCATCAAGTCTTAGAAACAGGGCGGATCTAGTATGTAATTGACGTGGGCTCAAATTTCACTTCGTAATTTTGAATTTTTTTATTTTTTTTTTCCTAAGTCACTGACTATATGTAACTTTTTTTTTTTATATATATATGAAGTTATTTTTCACTGTTATTATTGTTTACAATATTTTTTAAATACCAAGCCCACGGTTCCAAAATTCTGGATCCGCCCCTGCTTAGAAAGAGGTGAGCTTGTAAAGAATGTAGTTAACTTTTGTATCTTTTCGTGATGGAGTATTAAGCGATGATGCTACAAGTACCATAATAGTTTAAGTCTTGATGAGCCCGGATCAGTTAGACCGGGCCTAAGCTCGGTCTGGTCCAAAGGCCCAGCATGATGTGGCACTCCCTAGACCGCCAAGGCCAAGACCGCGATCTTCTCCAGCGGTCCCAGTCAAAACCGCATACAGCCAACATAGTTTTGACCGCTCCATCCGTGCTCGCGTTATCATAGTTGACCGCGCCAAAGATGTTGACAGCGGTCTCCTCCCAGACTCCCGTGACTGTGGACATGGTGACCGCTCTATCCGTGCCCGCGTCAACATAGTTGACCGCGCCCAAGATATTGACTGCGGACTCATACCAGCCTCCCGATTATCTCACCAGGCTCCCGGTTAAATATCAAGGCTTAGTGAGCAAGCTATCTTACTGGCTCTGACATGCAAGTAACCGGATCACTCCCATCACATTTAATGCGTCTCAGTCAGGCGCCTACCATAGCATTCAATGCGCCGCGCCGGATACACGGCTCCTGTCCACATCTGCGACATCCCCTCTGACAGTGAATCTTCCTTCCCTGACAGACCCAATCAGATGCGGACACGTGTATGCAGTTAAAGACCAAAGTGCCCTTTAGGGCTGACCTCATGGCTTACGTCAGCGAGCAGCTTCCCATTGCCCATAAATAGAAGACCTTTGTCCCCTTGGACAAGGTAAGTTTCAAATATATATTGTAAGCCATATTACTCTCAAACCCTAAACACACACACACTCTCAAGGCATTTCAAGCCTTCTAAATCTCAGTGTTCTTACTCTCACACCCGAGGGCCTGAGTTGGATTAACATCCAACTTTGACCTTAATGGTGCTTCGTTTGTGTTGTGTTCTTAGGTACCACAACAACCAAATATATCCTGCCAGATATCCTTGAACCGTTCTGACCCTGATTTGTTTGGCGTCATCAAGTCTGTTATTTCTCTTTCTTTTCTCACGTTATCTGAAAATCTTGTCTCAAATATTATCACATCTGTACTAGTTTTTCGGTAACAACATTCGACTTTACTTGGTGCAAAGAGAACACAGTTAGAAATCAAGAGTGGGAGATGGTAGAATTTTCTTTGCTCATTTAATGTCGTCAATGACTTTATATACAACCTAGAGATTTTGATAAAATCTTGATCTAATAAATCAATCCCTTAAATTACGCTATCAATCCCTACAATTACGCTAATTACTTGATATACACTATCAATTCCTACAATTACGCTAACTACTTGATATACGTAAATAATAGTACAAAATATATACAAATGAGACGAGAGTATTTCCCGAGAGCTTCCTCCTAGTAGCGCCCCCCTCCTAGCGCCCTAACGCCCTACAACTTCTCCGGCCCCCTTCCTTGGTTTAGTTCTTCCTGGCGCCCCTCCATGGTCATTTTGGGCGCCCTCCAACAATCATCTTGGGCGCTCCTGGGCACTCTCTCTTCATAGATCTCAACTTGGAAAAACTCAAGACAACTAGGCTCCGTTTGTTTCGACGTAAAACATTTTTCGAAAAATATTACTCCCTCTGTCCCACTTCAAAGTTCCTACTTTCCTTTTTGGTCCGTCCCACTTCAAGGGTTCCTTCCATAAATGGCAAGTTTTGATTATATTTATACCCTTATGATTTACTCCCTCCATCCAGCCCAAAAGGGCACAAATTTCCTTTTTGGGCGTCCCATTTGAAAGGGCACAACCCAAAAATGGAAATTTTTTTATTACTTCTTTATTTGTGGGACCTACTTGTCAACTCTCACAATAAATATTCACTAACTATTCCCTACCCCACTTTCTCTTTCCTATATCACCTTTCACTCACAACATTTATTTCACTATACACTTTTTCTCTTTCCTACATCAGTTTCCTTAATTCCGGTGCAAGACACAAACTTTGCCCTTTCGGGCGGGACGGAGGGAATAATATATTTATAAAAAAATCATTCATTATACCCTTATAAAGTTAACATATTTACAAAAAAATCAATCATTAACTTACTATTCCTCCCACTCATTCTCTCTCCTATTAAATATTTTTAACTTTTACATTCTCTCTCATCTAAATTTCTACCCATTTCAAAAAAATCAATCATTAACTATTATTCCCTACCTCACATTTAACTTTTACATTCTCTCTCCTCTAATTTTTTATCACTTTAAAAAAAATTCTTAAAAAGCGTGAAATCCACACAAAGGAACTTTGGTGTGGGACGGAGGGAGTATTATTATTACTAATATTATTATTATTACTAATATTATTATTATTACCATTATTATTATTATTATTATTATTATTATTATTATTATTATTATTATTATTATTATTATTATTATTATTATTATTATTATTATTATTATTATTATTATTATTATTATTATTATTATTATAACGAGGAAGTAGAATGTTGTACCTTGTGAAATATGAGTTGTACATGAAGGACACCATTTTTCGAAAAATGTTTTACTTAGGAAGAATTCGTAAGTTGTTTTACTTAGGAAAGGAAGGGCATAAAATGTTTTTCGAAAAACGTTTTCTCCATTTTTCGAAAAACAACCAAACATCGGAAAACGAGTTTTTTTACGGAAACATTTTTCGGAAAATATTTTTCGGAAAACATTTTTCGGAAAACAACCAAACACCAAAAAATGGGGAAAACGTTTTCCGGAAAACAATCAAACAACGAAAAACGAGTTATTTTACGAAAAACATTTTCCGAAAAATATTTTACGTCGAAACAAACGGAGCCCTGGTCTTCATTTTTCTAAGAGAAAAAAAAATCATCTAAACAAAATTTATTCCAACCTACTATACAATTTTAATGTGGTACAAAAAGGGATAGTTGAAATATTAATTGATATGAGTCTGGTGAACGGTAGTCTTAATCGGGTGGAAGACACGTTGATAGGGATGACTGACATAATTTTTATAAGAGACAAAAATTGTATCGCCACATCCACTTGATAAACCATGACTTTTTGATATATTTATATATATACATATACACAATATAATATACAAAAATATAATACATATATACTGATATCAAATACATACAGTGGGACTTTCCAAAGTATCAACTATACACTTACTCCCCCTATATATATAGCCCTCCTCTACTTGTGAAGGTATGTGACAAATAATGTGCGCTCTCTCTCTCTCTACATATACTCTTTCAAGAGCTTTCTCCATACATGCTTACTACCATAAATACATACTTATTCTTACACCGGTGGGGTTATAGCGGGGCAACCCCTGCACTCCTAACGGTGCTATTTTGCAGATCTTGGCCGAACTTCGATGTGTTTTCTGCAACCTTTGTCACCCCTCAACGGGCCGATTTTCATGGCAAAAATTGTATCGGCACATCCACTCAAAGATACAATCATAATGGTGGACATGAGAGCATGGTAAAGAGGAACCGAGGTCTCGTAACTCCTCAAAGCAAATGCTACAACAGTCTTCTTCTTCCTCAGCCATGTTCATCATCTTACAAGAAGAAGAAGAAAAACATCCAATAATTTAAGAGGTTGGAGATTTGCTTCGTTCCGGATAATAATACAGCCAAAATACATTGACCTGCAAATATATCAACATAAGAGCGAAATTTGGTCCCAAGCACATCCCCACCCTTTAGTTGCAAGGTAACAATACAGATTTCCACGCATAATTTAACATTACTACTAGCCGGATGAAGCGAAAATCGGGATATATCCCTGATGACGCCACAACTTTTGGGGTCTCACTAAATATGAATATCTGGCTTGTAGAAGATGATTATACCTGGAACACAACAAACACAAGAAGCACCGTTAGAGACCAAGCTGTAGTTTAATCCAGCTCAGGCCCTTGGGTGTGAGAGTAAGATCTCTGAGGGTTTAATAACTGAGAATAAAATTTGAAATGTCTTAGTGCGTTGTATGTTAGGGTTTAGATAATGTGGCTTACAATGGTGATTTTACATTTACTTGGTCCTTGTAGACAAAGGATAGTATATATAGTATGAGGAAGTCGTTAATTACGTCAGCCCTGGAGGAGATGTTTGTCTTTTGACCTATTACACGTGTCCGTGCCTGGTTGACTCGTACAATAAAGTGAGAATTACTGTAGAGGGATGTCTTTGATTGGATAAGGACATAGGAAGCAGGCGACAGTTGGTGCGGCGCCATACGCGCATGATAGGCGCCTGAGACACCATTTAATGTGATGGTGATAGGTCTGTCCTTGGTGTCAGATTAGGTACGACCCCTTGTATTAATAGCCTTGACTTTAACCGTGAGTCTGGCATGAGACCGCGGTTAACATGGTCAACGCGATTTTGGATAATCACGATCATGGCTGGCGCGGTCATCTTGCTGATGGTATTTGTGATCGCGGTCTTGATGCTCACAGTCTTAGATATACCACGTTATACTTGGCCTTTGAACCAGATCGAGCTTAAGCCCGGTTTGAAAGGTCCGGGCTCATCAGTAGCCCCTAGCTTCGAGCGAGGAGACATTAATGGTCTGAGTTAGGAGCTATATATGTGAAGCTCGGTATACGGTCAGATCATTTTCGCGGTCACCAGTGTTGTGTATTTCCGTTGGTCTTGCTTAGACTCCCTTGTTGTGGCGCACGTGAGGAGCACGTGAGGGGAGTTTGGTAGAAGTTGGTGGAAGCTTTGCGTTGCTTCCCGGATAAGCTTTGTGTAGGCCCCTTTGCTTGCTGAAGTGCCAGCGCGTGTCAGGTACGAAGGTGACGTTTCCCGAATTTCAAAGGGTGCCATAAATGCCAACCGCCATTAATTTCAAAACTTAAAGTTTCCGCCGCTTCATGATTCGATAGAATATGGTTTGTGGGCTTATTAATACGGGTCGACCCGTATTGGTTGGCCTATAAATATCAAACCCTTTTTCTTTCTTACTCTTTTATCATCTTCAGAGCTTGAAACTGCACCTAGAGAGAGAAAAAACTTGCTCAGCTTCCTTAAACATTTCCTTTGCGTAATCTTCCTTCGTAAGTGATTAATCCTTCCTTCCTTCCCTCTCATCTCTTTGTCTCTTCTATCTTAGTATACCTTATAGGATGGAGCGTCCGATATAGTTAGGTGATGGCACCACTCCTGATACCTTTGTCATTGACAAGAAGTCCGGTGGTATTTATAGGAAGGTTGCTACCTCTTGGGTTAAGTTATCCTTTTAGGCTTTCAAGTACTTCTCGGTCAAGTATGACTGGGGAAATTGGGTTCCACCCCGGTTGTGGGAAGCCAAGAAAAAGATGTACTTGTGCGGAGATATGCTAGTGTTGGGTGACCGCAACCGTCTGAGAAATTTTATTATGGGGGTGTTGAGCAGGTTTCTCGTGAGATAAAGCTGGTGAGGAGAGCCCGCATAGATCCTTCTGCTAGAGTGATAACTGACTGGGGGAAAGTAGACCTGATGGATGAGATGATGGTATCTGTGGCCCCTTATGCCACTGTCGTGCCCGAGGTGGATTTGAACTTGCCCTTGGTGGTGGAACCCTTGACCGCAGTTGAACCTGCTGCCCAAATAGAGGCCCAACCAAGAACGGTGATGAACTTGGGGAGTAGTGATGATGAGCCCGCTGGTATGGACGTGGTGGAAGTTGGAGGAGCGGCCCCTTGTCTTAATAGCCTTGACTTTAACCGGGAATCTAGTGAGAAAATCGGGAGTCTGGCATGAGGCCGCGGTTAACATGGTCAACGCGGTCTTGGATATTCACGATTATTGCTGGCGCGGTCATTCTGCTGACGGTATTTGATGTGGTGGACTATGTTATATGTAATTCTCTATTTTCCTAGACATATTATCCTCATTTTGATGTATTTAGTCTAGATTTGATGTAAATTTGGGATAGTATGTTAAAGTGAGGTTTATTGAGAGTTATTGTATTATGAGGGTATTTTAGTTGTTTTATTTCATATCTGGATGTAATACTGTCGCGAAGCAAAAGGCAAGCCTAAAAGGTTGAAGAAAAGGAGCTTAAGGGATCAAATTGTGAAGCTGAGAACTGTTCTGCAGAAATCTGAGGAATTTAGTGACCAAACTGCAAATCTAAAGACCAGAGACTTTTCTGAAATTACTGGAAGCTGGAGGTCTTAAGTAAAATTTGCAAAACTTCAGGGAACTAGTAGGAATCCCGAAATCAACTTTGAAGGAGGATTTTTGGGTTGCCTTTTGCAGGAATTTCAGGAAATAAAATACTTATTTCTTTTCCTTATTAGTTTCCTAGTATAAATAGGAGTTTTTAATAGACTTTTAGGTTTTTTATCTTATGTTTTCATTATAATTGAGGAAGGAACCTTTGAAGATTATGACTTTCATGGAGAACTAATCTCCTTTGCTTTTGAATTGATTATTGAACCATTCTTGATTTCAATTGAGGTTAATTTCTTTTCATATCTTTAATTCTATTTATATTATTGTTAAATCTTTGTTTTTGATTTACTGCTAAAATCCCCTAAGATTGTATCAATTTAGGGTTTCACATATAGCATTTTTATAATTCATGCATGTGTCATGATGGATTGTGAATTAGGAGAAAATAAATAATTATCTAATTGAAATAACATTAGAAAGTGTTCTCGATCTTCAACTCTTAAATCGTTAATCAATTAGTATTTTAAATTTAGACTGTGTCAGTTAGGTTTGAATATTGATTAGGGTTATTAGTGAGTGTGTCACTGCCATTAACTAATATTAAAGAAAGAGATAGAGATTGAAATACATCTCGTGATCGAGTGAATATGATAAAATTGAAAAGAATTGACCGATGATATTTGAATGATAGACGGGGATAATAATTAATCAAAAATGTTTTCCTTTACTTGTTTACAATCTAGTTTTTATTCCCGTCTTAGGAAGTAATCATAAATAATCTCAGACCCCCAATCTTGTCAAGTGACAATTGCGTGAACTTATAACTGTTCTTCGTGTTCGATTCTGGATTTGCTCTAGCTATATTATTGTGGTTAAGTCTTTGGTTAATTTATAGGCGTGCGACTTTAGCCTATCAGTATTTGTGATCGCGATCTTGATGTCCGCGGTATTGGATATATCACGTCATAATTGTTGTTTGGATCAAATCGAGTTTAAACACGATCTGAAAGGTTCGGACTCATCGATCCCTAAGCAATTAAGCATGACCTTTGTGTACTGTCGGGGATTCCCAAACCAACAGGAATTTTTCTTCTAATTGTAATGAATTTGGTGGTACCCCCGTTACAATCAAGACAAGAAATCAACACACCCACAAGCACAATAATGGAAGAAACACACACACAAGAACACAAGAGTTGTTTACCCGGTTCATTTAACACATGAACTACGTCCGGGGGCAATTGCCAAGCCAATATGTTATTAGACTCCTTCTAATATGTTGCTACACAACTACAATGTGTTCTAGGTCGTATCTATGTTTATATAGTAATACAAGGAAGCCCTAAATCTAATTTAAGAAGAGTTCTAATCAAAATAGGAAACAGAATAAACTGCAGAAAAATTCCTCCACGGCACAAGCGCGGTCGCGCAACCCCCTAGCGCGGTCGCCCTTCACGCCAGAAACTCTTCACCCACGTTCGACCTCCCAGCGCGGTCGCCCTCCACCACGAGCGCGGCCGTCCTCCTTGACAGAAGATCCCCGACGAGTTTTCCCCCTTGATTCACCAACTCCTCCGACCTAGGCTCCTTCTTCCTCATAGTTTAGGATCCAATCCCACCAATCTCCCACCGGAGACTAAACTAACAAACATAGAAACACCCATCAACTCCCACCACGAAGTAATGACCTTCGAACACATTTCCCCCATCCATATTGGCTTGACACTACCGCACCTCTCCTCAAGTACGAAGGCGAGTTGAAACCAAGCGACGTTTCAACCTCTCCGTGTTAGATTGTTCCTGCCTCCCCAAATCAGCTTCTACCTTGATTTCTCCCCGCAAGTCTAACTTCGCCTTCTCCCTCCAGACCCACCTTCCTTGCAATGCTTCCCCTTGAAACTTGGACACACCTTGTTTCTTGCATCGTCTTCTTTTGGTCTGATTACGCTCTCTGTTAGGGCACTTGGACATCCACACCACGTTGATCAACTTTGTGTCCTTCTCCCCCCTAACATACCGTTTCTTGATGTCTCTCCCTTTTACACCAATAGGCCGGTTCTTTAGCCTCTTGCTCCCACCGGAATGAATGTCGACATTGTAGGTAGAGTACAACATCTTCCCCTTAACCCCACGATCTAACACCTTAGCCCCTTTTGTGACTTCCCAAGACCCACCAATGAAAGAAACACCATACCCTTCACTGTCAAGTTGTCCCACAGAAATCACCCTTCTCCTCAAATCCGGAACATGCATCACGTCGTGTAGTTGTAAAACAGCCCCGTTAGGTGTCTTCATCATCACATCCCCTTACCTTTGATCTTCAATTGTTGACCACCACCAAGATAGAGAACCCCAAAATCTCCGCTTTATACCGCTTCATTGATTCCGCATCCCCACTAGCATGACAAGAAGCTCCAGAATCCAACACCCAATCTTCACCCGACTGCTCCTCTCCTAGGATTAATACATCTCCACCATCATCCACCACGTGTGCACCACCATCTTTTCCCGGACAGTCATAACTGATATGACCTAATTCGCCACAATTGTAGCACTTGACCTTTTTCCCCTTTTTCGATCTTCCCCTATTTCTCTCCACCCTAAGTGCAGCCCCATCTACGGAAGATTCTCCCCTTTTCTCTTTCCTTCGTAACTCCTCTTGAAGGATGAGATCTCTAACCTCCGTATACACCAATGCTGTTTTCGACGTACTAATCGTTGTGACAGTAACCTCCCAACTATCAGGCAATGATTTTAGTTGAAAACACGCTAGCACTTCATCGGAGAAAGTAATATCAACACTTTTAAATTGGTCTACCATACCTTTGAAATTGCCGATATGACTCGCCGCTGTCTGCCCCTCTGACATCTTCGCATTCGCAAACCTCTTTATCAAATGCACCTTATTGATATTCGACGGCTTCTCATACATGTCTGACAGCGTTTGTAGCAACTCCACCGTTGTCTTGGCCTTCATAGCGTTCCGTGCAACGTCGTCGGTTAGGGCACTCCTCACTGCTCTCAACGCCTTCCGATCCAACGTCTCCCAATCATCTTGTGACATGTCTTCGGGCTTCTCCTTCAAGGGTTTATGAAGATCCTTACAATAAAGGTAATCTTCAATCCTTGTCCTCCAAAACATGAAATTCACACCGCTGAATTTCTCGATTGAGTTCTTCATCTGATTGCTTCACCAAAAAATCCCCAAGAACGCGATTCAAAATTAATCAACTAATGAAAAGATTTTGAATCCTCCGAACCAATGCTCTGATACCAGTTGTTGTGAATTTGGTGGTACCCCCGTTACAATCAAGACAAGAAATCAACACACCCACAAGCACAATAATGGAAAAAACACACACACAAGAACACAAGAGTTGTTTACCCGGTTCATTCAACACATGAACTACGTCCGGGGGCAATTGCCAAGCCAATATGTTATTAGACTCCTTCTAATATGTTGCTACACAACTACAATGTGTTCTAGGTCGTATCTATGTTTATATAGTAATACAAGGAAGCCCTAAATCTAATTTAAGAAGAGTTCTAATCAAAATAGGAAACAGAATAAACCGCAGAAAAATTCCTCCACGGCACCAGCGCGGTCGCGCAACCCCCTAGCGCGGTCGCCCTTCACGCCAGAAACTCTTCACCCATGTTCGACCTCCCAGCGCGGTCGCCCTCCACCACGAGCGCGGCCGCCCTCCTTAACAGAAGATCCCCGACGAGTTTTCCCCCTTGATTCACTAACTCCTCCGACCTAGGCTCCTTCTTCCTCATAGTTTAGGATCCAACCCCAACACTAATATTACTAGTGGATTCAAAAAAGTAAAAGGTGTCTCCAATGAACCGATTTCCTGCAATCATGCCTAATAAAGAAGCACACTCCGCAATCTATACCCCAAGTTTAGGCTTACTTTTTTTTTTTGATGCCCAGGTTTAATCCCGGGGTAGTAGTTTCGGTCCCTCATTACTACTATCAGTTTAAATTGCACACAAAATTTTGAGAATATGTCAACTAATATCACATACAAGGTCCAACCTTAGAAAAAAGCAAATTGCTTCCACCAAGAATCGGACCCACACTGCATACCTCCAGAATCTATGTCCTCCTCCTTTTACCACTTGGCTATGCCTCGGGGGACCCAAGTTTAGGCTTACTTCATAATATGGAAGCTTTGTCTGAGGAGCCATCTTCTTCTTCCTCTTGGCCCACAACGTGACTCCATATTTGTGAAACCTTGATATATCGTTTTATGTTAGAGTTACCACTTGATATAAAAGAATAATTAGAATTTTAAAGCTTGCTCTTTCATTCATCTTAGAAAAAAATATATAAAACAATAAAGAAAATCAAATTTAGAAAAGGATTTTAAAATATCTAAATTAAGTAGGGAACAATAAAAGAAACTAGTAATCAATAATAGCAATAATAGCAAGGAAATCGGATCTTTTAATTACGTTAGAAGATATACGTACAAATTCAGATTGTTTTTGTTTTTAATATAAGTACTAGTTCATAGCCCGTCGAAATTCGACGGAAATAATAAAGCTAATCAATTAAGAAAAATTGACGCAAAGCATTTTACATGAGAACACAAATGTCAAAAATCAATTGAGAAATTTACAAATACAAATTTACAGAGACAACTCTTTGGCCCATATTACACTTCATTTAATGAAAATTGGAGATGCAAAAAGGCCTTTCAATTGATAAAAATGTACCACTATGTAAACACCACAACTACCATTTTCTGATTATTTATTTATTTATTTATTATTGACTTTGTGTTCATTTTCATGTTTATATAAAATACTACGTTATCTAGCTTTTGACTATTCTTGTAACATGACTATTTTGAGTTTAAATATATATTTTTTCAATATTCTATATTATCTAGTGTTTTTAAAATTTATTTATTTCAAACATATGCATAGATAATTTTATGTATTTTATTGAATTTAATTTTTGTGAAATATGAGAATGATAAATAGAAAATATTATGATTAATATGAATATCTTTTTCATTAATGAGAGAGAGAGGGAGAGAGAGGAAAAGCTAAAAGGACAAATTTTCTTATATATATATATATATATATATATATATATATATACTCCCTCCGTTCACTTACATACTTCACACTTTCTATTTTGGGCGTCCAATTACATACTTCACACTTTGTTTCTTTCCCAAAATGGAAAGGAATCTTTACTATTCCCTCCACTCATTCTCTCTCCTACATTATTTTAATACTCACAACACCATTATAATTTACTATTCCCTCCACTCATTCTCTCTCCTATTTTAATTTCACACTCACAACACTTTCAATATAATACTCTCTCCTTAATTTACGTGAGCACAGTAACTGTGAAGTAACTACTTGGACGGAGGGAGTATATATATATATTTTTATTATTATTATTTTTTTTTTTGATTACCCGGGTTCCTGGGCCGTTAATCCCGAACCACTGCATACCCCGCCTCGGTATCGCGGAGATAAATCGCGGATGTGCCCTATGCAGCCGGGGTGGCAAGACCCTGACTCCGCGAGCCCCCCAAGGGAGCCCTCCTACAAGGCAATTACTTGGCTGCTCTACAACACCAATGAATTGGCTGTTCCACATCACCAATAGATTGGCTGCTCCACATCATCAAGAAACTGTCAAGATTTGAACTCCCCACACTGAGGGTGCAAGCCCAGCAATGCTGCTTCTCCACATCACCAAACGGCTGCTCCACAACATCAATAGATTGACTGCTCCACATCACCAAGAAACTGTCAAGATTTGAACTTCCCACACTGAGGGTACAAGCCCAGCAATGCTGCTTCCTTAACTGCACGGATGTGTCCCGGGGAACTCCAAGGCTCCTGAAACCCAAGGAAATAATTAAACCACAAGATTCCCCTTGGGGGGAATCGAACTGATGACCTCCCCTACGAAAAGTCACCCAAGATACCATTAGGCTAGGAGACCATTGGTAAATTTTCTTATATTTATTCTTATACTTAGCAAGTTTATAAAGGATAATTTTGTCTAAATCAATTGTTAATCTTGTTTAACCATTAATGATATAGTGAATAATTAAAAAGTGTAATGTCCCCTCTAAAACATACTCTTTTGGTTTCATTTATAAGTTTTCCATTCGATTCAAGTACACAAACTAAGAAAAATATGAAAAATGTAAGTATAAATGGGAACGGGGTGCTACAGTACAATGAACAGTATCAAGTGTCGAATTTCCCATTTTGCCCTCATATATTTGTCCCATTCCCATTTTGTCCTTAAAAAAAAAAATTTAAATTAAAAACAAAAAAAAACGTGTCCTCGGACACGGGCTTTTACTAGTATGTTATAAATATAGATGGTTGGGTAACAGAGAAAATAAAATAAAATAATGAGTTATTATTGTGAGTATGATAAGTGAGATTAATTTTCAGTTTAGAAAAAATGAACATTTAAATGAAACACCCATTTTTAAAAAAAAGTAAATTTATAAAAGTAATTTTTGTGAAAAACTAGTTTTTTTTCAAAAATGTTATAAAAAAAAATTAGTTTTCAGAACACTTCATCACTCTTATTAGTTAAATTTAGTGCTTTAAAACTAGTTTTTTTCTTATGTTACAAAAAAATTAGCTTTTTATAAGATTTTGACAATTTATAAATGTGACCCATTTAAAAAAATAAGTAAATTTATAAATGGGACGGAACGGAGGGCGTGGTTATTTGCAAGGCATATTATTTGCAAGGCACGGACAATTGACAAAACTGTCCTCACCCGTACGCGGACGTTTCGTGTGATTATACACGACGTTGTCAGATATGTTTCGTATGAATATACATGAAATGTATTGAGTTATTTCGTGTAGATTTACACGGAATATTAACAAATATTTCGTGTATTTTCATATGAGATAGAAGGACCAGTTTCGTGTATAGGCATACAAAACAACCTAAACATTGTTCCATTGTGTTTCGTGTGCCTATACACGAAATTTTTGGAACCATTTCGTGTAATTTTACACGAAATGTTGTGAAACATCTCGTGTAAAATTACACGAAATACTCCCACCACCATACCACATTAACGCTACCACCATAAATGACAAAATCAAACACCAGCAATTTGCAACATTAAGTTCCTCCATTTGGGTTTCAAAAAATCTAACATCTTTGCCAAGAAAACCCATTAAAATTACAAATCTATCTGACGTGAATTCTAGATCAAACATGATTTGAAATCCTTAATTTTAGAAAACCCTAGGTCTTGTAATGCCTCTCTCCTCCTGCAACAACTTGCTCTTCGACATACATGGAAGCAAACCCACCAAAGTCAAATTTAACCTTGTTTAGTCTCCTTTCTTTAATTTGTTAATATTCATTACTTCATTACAAATCAAACTTAGTCTTATCTTACAACCCCATCTCACTAACTTCTATAGCCTGTAGTTGCATCGCCAAAGGCATCACCAACTGCGTGTTTGTGTGTGCGCGGACTCCAGCAATAGCAAATCGATTGAGAGGGTTTTGTTATATATATAAGGGCATTATGATCATTTCAATGTACCTTGTAAATTTGATGCCTTGCAAATAAAATTCACCCGGAACGGAGTAGTGCATTTGTGATTGCACGCAGTTTTTATCCTAGTTTCTTTGCCCAACCTCTAACACTTTTATTAAAATCTCTTAAAAGAAAAAAACTACTGTGCTTAGTTATTTAATTTCGTTCTTCCCAAACTGAGATCTACAAGGTTTCAACAAATTCCCAAAACACAGTACAACACTTCAATATGATGGACGAATCTGTCAGCTTCGCCAAGGGCTACACCAAGGTAAACCCTTCCGATCATAATCCAAATCTCCCCCACCGCCTCGCCCAAAACCGCCGTTCCACCCTCATCTTCTCCTTGATTCTCCTCTTATCGGTAGTAATCGGTGCAGCAATCGCCGCGTTAATTTACGAGTCCACCACGGAACCACCAGAGCCCTCCTCCTCCTCATCTCCGTCTCTCGCCTCTAAACCCGACGAATCAATCAAATCCGTCTGTTCCGTCACTCAGTACCCCGACTCCTGCTTCACCAGCATCTCTTCCGCCGCCTCCGCCAACGGCAAACCAGATCCAGAACACATTTTCGAAGTCTCTCTCCAAGTCGCCGTCAACGAACTGCGGAATCTCTCTTCCTTGCCCCAAACTCTCATCTCGAAATCCAACGACCAGGGGACTGAATCCGCGTTGCGCGACTGCGCAACTCTGTTCACCGACGCACTGAGTCAACTCAACAACTCGGTTGAGTCGATGCGTGTAGGACCGGGTGAGAAGGCGTTGACGGAGGACAGGATCAACGACATGAAGACGTGGATTAGCGCGGCGATGAGCGATGAAGAGACGTGTTTGGATGGGTTGGAAGAGATGGGATCGACGGTTATGGATGAGGTGAAAGTGAAGGTGCAGGGATCAAAAGAGTACATGAGCAACAGCTTAGCAATACTCTCCAACATTCATCCCCTCCTCGAGAAGTTTGGCCTCACGTTGCATTGACATTTGAATAGAGGAGCATTAGGAGTTTGACTTTTGTCGCATGTTTACAAACTTTTGGTCTTCTCTGTATTTTGTAATACAATGTTGTACTTGAAATGTGTGTGGATTTATTTACTTCCTATGTAAAGTAACAAAGCAACATCTATGTATTGTAAAGTTTGCACGTTTATTAAATTTTTTTTATGGAAAATAGTCTAATCGACATTTTAAATTCTCGTAGTCTCTTAAATTTCGATTTTAACCTACATAGCTGTTTTCAGCAGTTTTAACAATCTTGTACTTGAAATTTTCTTAAAAATCGTGAAATATTCTCCAAGGATCCTTGGTCTGGTACGGAGGGAGTATATGTTTTTGCCTAACACAGTAACCCCGTCAAAAAATGTTATAATACTTAACAAAACCTAACGAAAACTAAGGAAAATTTTATTTTTCTTACAAAAATGGTTTTCATGAATTGCCCAATCATAAATAAACTCGAATTGACATGGATTTCGTCTGAATCACACGTACAGAAAATGATCCAAAATTTCATTGAATCCGATTTTAATCCTCAACATCGGCGAAGCTCTACGGCCATCCCTCTACTTCGTTCTTCTCTCTCTGCCCAATTAAGATTTGTATCAATTTTTATCGGTCACTACACCCCATTTTTTTCCAACGTTGGTGGGCATTGCAAGATTCGATCGCTAATATTGTTAATTTTCTAGCCATCTCCCCACTGCTATGGTGACAGCTCGTGAAAGTCAGAGGAGATGGTTATGGCGGCAATGGTGGTAGCTTGTGGTGGTGCAAGGAGGGTGGAGGAGGTGGTGCTAATGGTGGGGCAGGTGGGTGGCAACAATAGTGGTGCCGACAATGGGTGGTGGCGATGAAATAGGGGAAGTCATTATTTAATAGAAAAATTAAAGTTTTGTTTGTTTCGTTAGATTTTTGTTAAGTTTTTTAGCATTTTTTTGACGGAGTTAGTGACTGGGGCAAAATTTTATGCGTATTATGAGTGCAAACGTTAAAATCATTTAAATAAACGTGGATTAAAATCAAAAATTAAACAGAGTACGAGGGTTTAAAATGGCAATTGGCCTAGAAAATACTCCCTCTGTCCCATAAAACCTTATCCAATTTGTCATTTAGGGTGTCCCACTCATAAGTCCCATTTTTCTAAAACAGAAAACTTTTTAATACTTCTTTATTCACGAGATCCACTTGTCATACTCACAACAACTATTCACTTACTATTCCCTGCCCCACTTTCTCTCTCTTACCCATTTACAATTCCTACTTTAATAACTTTATTTCTTATTTTTCGCATGAAACAATAAGTGAGTAATATAATATGAGACGGAGAAAGTAAGTAATTTTTGCAAATGGATTGAAGTATAATAATTCAAAACAGTATTGATGATTTAAAAATAGTATTGATGATTTAATTTAAGTGGATACATCACACTTATGTCCGATCATGAATACCGAAATTTTAGGGGGGAACACAACTACGAGTATTAATTAGGTTGGTAAGTAAAGCCAAAACATTCTGCACATAGCTCTTCATTAATCATTAGGTTGGAACCATGCTATTGACCCGCGTTACGGATTTCTAACTTGACGAATTCTTGTAAATAGTAAGGGTGTGCTCGGTAAGGTTTGACTCGGTATTAGGTTAAAATCGTTACCGAATTAAAAGTATTCGATTTTTAATTTTAATAAATCGTCACCACTCTGTTTTAGCTCGATTCGGTGTAGTCGATTTTCGGCTTCGGTAAGTGTCGATTCGATAATATTCGGTCTTAAAATCAATCCACCAAAACAACACACACAATCAACCATGAGTCATCTTTTGTAAAGCATAACCAGTAATTCAATTTCAAGGTCACTAGTTTTATATCAATTAAATATACATAGAGAAACCATAAAAAAACATCCCAGCAAAAACACCAAATCTTGTAAATCTTTGAAGATAAGATTGCGTATTGCGATTAAGCGATTGGGGAGGCGAATACGAATAGGCGTCAAGCTGGTTAAAGGATTTTTAATTTGGCTAATTGGCTAATTGGCCAAATTAAAGGATATTCAAGCGATGTGAGGTTAAATAATATTTAATATGACTAATTAGCTTTGACTTTGATAAGATTTACTAAATCTTGTAAATCTTGAAGATAATTTTTATTTATTTAATATATATGGAAATTGAATAGATGTAAAATTATAGTAAATATTATGAATATTTATTATTTAGAAGCATATCGGTACGGTTCGGTGTGAGTAATCAGTGTGAAATCATGTATCCCAAACCGAACTGATAGATTCGGTTTTTCAATATTTCATAAACCGTACCTATCCAATTAACCGTTGGTACGATTTTTCGGCGTCGATTTTTTCCGTTTTTTTCGGTTTTTCGATTTTTCTCCTCACCCCTAGTAAATAGAGATGAAATATAAAATAAAGATATACTCCCTCCGTCCCGTTTGTAACGGGACGGAAGGAGTATTTCCTACCCTAGGGATTAATAATACAACCCTTTTTTTAGGATAAATAAGAAGGGGATAAGATGTGTTCAGATGCTTATCTGGGTTGTATTTTGGATAATTACTACGATTGCATTTAATCTACCAAACATACTTTTATTGGACTAATAATCCTATCAAAAAAAGTTGTGAGTATGAAAAGTGAGGTTGGAGAGAGAAAGTGGGGTAGGAAATACTCCCTCCGTCCCGGCCGAAGTGTCTCAACTTTCTATTTTGGACGTCCCATTTAAAATGTCTCATACCCAAAAAAGGAAAGTTTTTTCACTATTCCACCCACTCATTCTCTCTCCTATTTTACTTTTACACTCACAACATTCTCTCTCCTAACTATTTCTCCCACTCATTCTCTCTCCTATTTAATTTTTCATGCTCACAACATTTAAACTTTTCTCTTTCTTACATCACTTCCCTTAATTTCCGCGCCGAACCCATTTTGGGACACTTCGGTCGGGACGGAGGGAGTAGTGATTTGATTGGTGTTATGAGTATAAAAGTAAAGTAGGAGAGAGAATTAGTGGGTGGAATAGTAAAGATTTTTTGCCATTTTAGGAAGTGTGTGATTTGTAGTGGGACGCCCAATAAGAAAAATGTGTGATTTGTAGCGGTATGGAGGGAGAATTGTACATAATTTGAATCAGGGACATATTTAATGTATTAGATGGGAATGCACGTGCACCCGGTCATGTTTTATTTCTAGTTTTAAAAATTATAAAAAATATACACTACTTATTAAGTGCACCCGCAGATAAGATTAGTTAATTTTCTCATTTGTTATTAATAGATCTTATGATTAATTTAGTTGGTAAGCTATTATAGTTTATCACTAATGACCAGGTTTCAATTCCTATTCGCTACAAGAAATTTCACATTATTTTTAGCCTTTAATATGAGAAATGAACTTTTTTTTCAAAATCTTATATTCATTTATCATCATAACTAGTTTTTATTTATTATTTTAGTTAAACTTTTTACCTCTATTCTATTATGACAAATGATTTTTTAAAAAATATTCTTATTTTTTATTCTTTTGCTCATAATTTTAACTAATATAAATGAATTTTATTTATTATCTATTATTTTTTTCATCGTTTATTGTTCGTAAAATAAGTAAGTTCGAAACAAATAAAAAAAATTACAATATTAACTTCAAAAAATGCTTCAAAAATGATGTCATCATTAAAACAACAATAATGTAAATATCATTTTTTTTACTTATTCATGACATAAACTTACTATTTTCAAGTAAACAATAAGAAGAAAACGATGGGTTAAAAATTAACATATGTTAATAATTAACTTACTCCCTCCGTCCCATAAAAGGTTACCCATTTAATGTTTCGCGCAAAAAATAAGGAATAATGTTATTAAAGTAAGAGTTGTTAGTGGGTAGGAGAGAGAAAATGGGGTAGAGAATAGTAAGTGGATATTGTGAGTATGATAACTGAGTCCCATAACTAAGAAAGTATTAAAAAGTTTCATTTTTAGGAAAATGTGAATTTAAAGTGGGACGCCCTAAATGACAAAATGGGTAAGATTTTATGGGACGGAGGAAGTATGTTTTAAGTTATGTATTATAATTTACTCGCATTTGAAAAAAAATAATTTATATTTTTATAGTGTAAATTGTGTACTCGCTATCAAAATATTCTAGATTTATCAAAATATCCTAGATTCGCCGCTGATTTGAACCGTGACATAGACTAGATGGAAAGTTTGAGCGTGGTGCTGAGCTGTCCCATGGTTCATAGGGTACGTACATTTGTCATCTCAAGGGTGGGTGGCCGATCGCCTTCTAGTGAAAATCATACTCCCTCCGTCCCGCCCGAAAATGCTCAAACCAAATCTCGCACGTAAATTAAGGAAAATGATGTAGGAAAGAGAAAAAGTTTAAATGTTGTGAGTATGAAAAATTAAATAGGAGAGAGAATGAGTGGGAGAAATAGTTAGGAGAGAAAATGTTGTGAGTGTAAAAATAAAGTAGGAGAGAGAATAAGTGGGTGAAATAATAATAAAAACTTTTCTTTTTGGGAAAGTGTCTTTTTAAATGGGACGCCCAAAATGAAAATTTGTGGCTTTTCGGGCGGGACGGAGGGAGTATAAGTTATACTCCCTCCGTCCCACCAAGAGTGTCACCCTTTTAGGGGTGGCGCGCAAATTAAGGAAAAAAGGGGGAAGAAAAAATGTTGTGAGTGTAATTTAAAAATAGGAGAGAGAATTAGTGGAGGAAATAGTGAATTTAAAAAGTGTTGTGAGTGTAGAGGAGAGAGAATTAGTGGAGAGAATAGTGGATGGGATAATAGAATATTAATAAAACATTTCCTTTTTAGAAAAGGTGACGCTTCAAACGAAACGCCATTTTGAATAAAAAGTGACACTTAGAGTGGGACGAAAGGAGTACATAAAATGACAATTTTTCGGGACATGAGTATTGATGGATTATTCAAGTGGTTCAGAGCAACGGCTCTTTTATAACTTATTTATAACACTATTTTATTTGTTATAAGTAAATTATAAGATTTTTTTTGTCTTTTATAATTGACTTATAAAATAATTTTTTCAACAAACAAAAATTAAAAAATTTCAATAGTAATAACGAATTAATCTTATAATTTACACATTACAACTCTTATAACTGAATTATAATACCAAATTGCCTGTTATAACTAATTCATCCCTTATAATTGACTTATAAAATAAAAAAAATTCAACCAAAAAATTAAAAATTTCAGTAATAATGACGATTTAATCTCAAAATTTAAAACATTACAACTTTTATAGCTTAATTATATGACCAAATAACCTTTTATAATTGAAATTTGTAAACAAAAAAAAAACAGCTCGCCTCTTATAATTAAAATATAAAAATCACCTTTTTTTTCACAAAAATAAAATAATTTTTAACATTTTATTAATGTTGACTCTCATATTCGGTCAAACAACAATTAGCTCTTATAACTAACTGATTTATAAGACCACTTAATCTGTTATAAGTGACTTATAAGACTAATTTGTCTCTTATATTGACTTATAAGACAATTTTTTTCTACAAAAAAATCATAATTTTCAATAACAACAACGAATCAATCTTATAATTTACAAATTAAAACTCTTATAGCTGATTATAATATCAACTTGCCTTTTATAACTACTTCGTCTTTTATAATTGACTTATAAGACAAAAAAAATTCAACCAAAAAAATTTAAAAAAATCAATACTAGCAATGAATTAATCTCATAATTTACAAATTAAAGCTCTTATAGATTAATTCATAAGACCAAATCGCCTTTTATAATTAACTTATAAGACCATTTTGCCTCTTATTGAAATACTAGTACATGCCCGTGTCCAAGGACACGGGTTTTTTTTTTTTTTAATTTTTTTTAATTTAAAAAAAAATAAAAAAATTTTAAGGGCAAAATGGGAAAGGGAGAAATGTATGAGGGCAAAATGAAAAATTTGCCGCGTAAAGCTGTTCATTCAACTGTTCACAAGGGGGTCTAATTTATACTATCGATAAGATCAATTTTTATTAAATGAAAAGAAAAAGCATAGATCAACCACAAATAACATTTCAAAATAGTTATACAAACAAAATAACTCCAAAATTGGACTCTTTATACACCAAATCCACACCAGTGAATTGATTCCAAAAATATACACCAAATCCATATGTACATCATTAGAGTTGTCAATACGGGTTGGCGGGGCGAGCCCAATCGCCAAAATCCGCCACTAAAGGGGGCGGGACGGGCCAAATTTCTGGCGGACTGGAAATATGTTAACCCAACCCAACCCACCTTGGGTTAGTGGGTCAGGAGGGCCATTGCGGGCCAGCTTAAAAACAATTTTCTGCATATTTCACACACACACGCAAGTTAAGGAAGACTAATGTGGTAGAGTGATTTGGGTTTTCACTAATGGAGTCAGACAATACCAGTGTCTCTTCCTCCTGCCACGCCCAAATCGAAAGCAAGTAATTTCCGGCAAATCAAACGGCTCGTAATTATACAAATCGATCTCTTTGATTACAGAACAGTCGCCGTTGTTCTTGTGGGTGAGGTAGTAACAAAGAAGCTGTTCATCGGAAGGGTAGAATCGGCAACCGGGAGGGAAGGCGACAGGTGGATTGTTCGGATCTCCCATCACATGGGAGACTGGGGGAATTTGAATTGAGAAATGATGTTGCTATATAGATTCAGCATAAGCAGTTGAATAAACATAAGATTCAACAAAAAATGAACCATTTCTCTAAATTTGAAAAGCATGAAATTGAAATGAATAAATCACAGTAACAAACAAGAGAAATAAGAGTACAGTAAAAGTAATAGGATAAGGAAATCAAGAAGCTAGGGTTTGAAACCTGAGAAATTGGCAGAAGGAAATTGGGTTGACGTCGTTCGTCGGTGTCAATCAAATGGAAACTGTTGTGTGTGTGTGTGTGTGTGTGTGTGTGTGTATGTGTGTGTGTTTTGTGAAAGAGGGACAGTCACTTCAAATCTATCTATTTTATCGATCAGAGAAGGAAGGAAACCCGTAGACCGATTTAGTTACTTTTAACTAGAGCTGTCAATACGGGCTGGCGGGGCGGGACCAACCCGCCAAAACACGCCACTAAACGGGGCGGGCCAAATTCCTGGCGGGCTAGAAATATGTTAACCCAACCCACCCCTATTGCATGGCGGGACGGGCTGACCCGATGAACTCAACTCAAATTGACGGCTCTATATATCATACTCGCATTTATCTAATTTGGAAGAGCAGGAGTGAAATAATTTCAAATCTCCAAATGTACCTTACTTCCATGGAACTTTCTGCGAAGGCCAAAATATAACATGAAAACTCAATTTTTCCACCTTTTGAAAAAAATGTACATATACAAACTATTACTAATATAAAAAATACTTTCATTTTCATTTGTCAATCTGATCACTAACAACTAGCTTCTTATTATATGCACATTTAGGGAGAGTAACGAGCTCTTCCCTGCTAGAGAAAAATCATATAACCAATGAATTCCGATCAGATTTGATAGAGCAGAGACAAGCATACCCGAGAAGGAGTCCGTATCTGGAGCTAGTCAGAGAAATCGAGAGCTGAAGGTAGAATCCGATACATTAACGGAGACAAATGATCATGGAGAGGGCATGTTCATCAGATCTGCTTAGATTTGCCGAATTTGGATCAATGGAGGCCGGCAGTAGGCCAGTGTTAGGAGGTAGTGATGGATTGTGGTGAGCAAGCATGGAGTTTCTTGGCCAAATCTGGGAGGAAAAGAGACGCTAGTGTGGGTAGAACGGAGGGGAGCGCTGATTGAAGAGATACGCCGAAGACGGAGAAGAAGGCTACTGAATCTATGTCGATCAGAGAAAGAGCGTGTGTGTGTGTTTAGACGGAGAAAGAGAGGAATAAAATGACGTGAGGGGAGAGGGGGAGCCTATGTGTCACGACCCTAAACCTAGTCACTATTTTGGTCACGTGTTGAGCACGTGGGGGTGGGGTGCATTGCATCTCATATTAGGCATTATATGGTATTTGGACTGGTTATGGGTTTATTTGAATATTTTGCTAATTTACGTGATTTTAGATGTTAATAAAATAATTTTAAATATATAATATCTAAATGAAATAAATAGGAAGTGTTGTAGTAAAATTATAATATTTGAAATTTTAAATAAAATGTTATACAAAGTATTGAGGAGCTTGGATGTAAATGTAAACTTAAGGTGGTTGGTTGTAGGAGTTAGAACTTGGAGGAGCTTAAGTGTAAAATATTTTATATAAATCCTTAAATTTGGCCAGATGCTTCATTTTTTATCTATCAGCTTCTTTCTTCCTTCCTTCCTACGTTCTTATCAACCTAGGGTTACCTTCCCAAAATCATTATAATTCAACCGTCGATCCGTTCTTTGTTTTGACTTCAAATAAACGCTCAGGGAAGAATCGAGTGGAACAGTTATAACCGATCAAAGTTTTTCTTTATTCCGAAATATTTTGGTAAGTTATTATGATTTCTTTCAATAATTGTTCATGTCATGTTTAAAGATGATATAATGATGATATACATGATTTTTGATATTTTTGGCATTTTTATTTGGCCTTTGAAATAAAATAAAACTTGGTCTTTAATGGAGTATGGTGAAGGTGATACAATGGGTAAGTTAAATGAAAAAGATGGATATCTTCATGTATATGGCTTTGTGAAAATAGGTTAGATGGTTTGGAATGGGTTTGGAAATGTTATATTGATGTTGGGACTTGTTGTGAAGGTTGAAGTGCAGAAGGTTATGAACAACATGATCATTTCCTTGCTTGGCTGCTGATGTTTCAGCCTTGTACCGATTTTCTGGGGAAGGGCACGATTCGTGCCTGGTCGTGCCATGTTTGGGACGACTGTATCAGAGGGGGGGGTTTAAGGTGGCACGAGTCGTGCCATAGGGCACGAGTCGTGCCCTGCCCTGTTGACTCTGAATCATTTTCCAAGCCTTGAAACCCTAGTATACCTAATATATTTTTAACTCCTCTTTGACTATAATTCTAGTACAACATTAGGGCTTTACAATGAAGTCTTAAATGGTTCAAAATGATATAGGAAAAGTCTTTAAATATGGTCTTGAAAATGGTTGAAATGCCTTATGAAGCTTTAACCAAAGTTGATAAAAACTTGATAAATGGATATGGAACCTTTATAGAAGGTACTCAATATTGTGTAATGAATATGTAGGGCTTACTTGTCATTCATTGTGGCCATATTTGATTACATATTCATGGTTGATTGTGCACATAGTGTATGAAATACATGTTGCACCACTTCATTGGTTTGAACATGAGTATTAATACCATGTTGTTGGATTGTTGTTATTCAATAGTGTTTAAATATATGTTGCACTATTGTGATGATTTAACATGAGTAATATTATCATGTTATGTGTTGATATCCCAAAGTGTGGATTTATTTTCAAGTATCTATTATGTGCTTGAATGTGTTTATATCAGCTGATCAGTGGGGATATAATGGAATACGATCACTTATGAGAAATTGTTTCATAAGGTGATCAGATTACATTATACCTGTGACTATCCCCCTCATGGCCACAGACTGGGGTTGAATGCTTCTGTATCGAGCCAAAAGCCTTACAGATAGCTACGGTTCTTATATGTTTCTCCGCCTTAGAAGTCTTATAAGACGTGAATATGCCTAAGCAGTTCACAAATGAGTGGAGTTTTACTCCCGACGTTGTACGACTTATTGTTCAGACGGAAAAGGTAAAATGAGGTAACGTAATGTGTTTACCGCTTTACCAATGTGATTATGAGCAACCTGTTTATGTGTTGCATTTTATATGGCATATTGTTGCATCCATAATAGCTTGCTGAGATTTATTCTCACCCCTTTTTCCTTTATTGTTTTAGATCCCGCTGAGACAGGAGGACCGGACCGATGAGGTCGAAAAGAAGTTTGGACATCTTTTTGGGTTGTCAGGGTATGTATTGGGAGTAGTGGGAATGTTATTCTTTTGGGAGGAGATTTGTATATAAAACTTTTATAAAACATTTTCAGTATGTTTGTGTTGTAAGTAAATATGAGATTGATTTTCTTTCAAAGTTGGCTTTTGTAAGCCTTTACATTTGTAGTGTTTGTAACTAAAGCAGGTTGTGACTTTTCAAACATAATTTATATACCGCCTCCAAGTGGAGAGGTTATGTTGATTTGTTAAAGGTTGTTATACTTTCAAGTTAATTAAACAAGCAAAAAGTTTTTTAAATGGAGGTGGTTTGGGACCCTCCAGCCTGGGGCACAAGTCTATAGGTCCCGGGTCGGGGAGGCCCCTACACTATGGGTGTCTGGGTAATTATAATTTGGGGAGAATCCTTTATTTGAGATTTACAAAAATATTTTATTTAAAAGAAATAAAATCCGAGCAAGGGGGTCCTTGAGGAATTTTTCCAACTTTTTAATGGGGGGGTCGAGATTGATGAAGGAATAAAAACTATACTCATCATATAACAATTTGACATAAAGGGGGGTTGAAATTGATCAATTTAGTATTTTAAGTACACATTTTAAAATTTTGTAGATACTAAATACTACCTCTTTCCCAAAATGAATGAATAAAAAAATTTAAATTTGCTCACTTTTTAAAATTTTGTAGATACTAAATACTACCTCTTTGCCAAAATGAAGACAACAACAACAACATTACCGAAAAGGCTATCATCTACGATGGGGTAAGGGGTAAGGGGTAAGGGGGGTCGGATGTACGCAACCTTGCCTGTGTATTAAAGCACGGAGAGGCTGTTTCCGGATGATTCAGGATGAAAATTGTGTCGAAAATTGCATGGACTGACTGCTGCTTTATAGCAAAGAAGCGCATACAGTTTAGTTAGTGAGTTATTTTACTTTATTACATCATATTCCCAACCCAAAAAAAATAGCGAGTATTTGACTCCATCAGAAATGACCAAATAAATCAAATTTGTTATATCCAGAGCAAATTTTTTATTTTTTTTAATCATTCGTTTAGGGACTGATGGAGTTGACATTTACAATCAAGGGCAAAGTGACCCCTTGGCCATAAGGTGGCTTCCCCACTGGTTCAAAGAGAGTAGGACATACTCCCTCCGTCCCGCTAATATTAGCACAAACACTGTTTGCGCGGGAATTAAGGAATATGATATTTTAATAAAATGTTGTGAGTATAAAAGAATGAGTGGAGAGAGAATGAGTGGAGGGTATAATAAATTATAATGGTGTTGTGAGTATTAAAATAATGTAGGAGAGAGAATGAGTGGGGTTGGATGAATATTTTATTAATATAAAGTTTCCTTTTTGGGAGTGTGCGGATATTAGCGGGACGCCCAAAAAAAAAAGTGTGCTAATATTAGCGGGACGGAGGGAGTATGTATTTATGTTGTACAACTTGATGTTAAGAGAAAGAAAAGTTGACACAATGGACCTCCAAAAACAGACAAAACAAGGGAGGCATCTATTTGGTAATACGTAAACGTCGGCACTGCTAACGAGACTAGCACCGTCTAGTTAGTTAAGACATGTTTACTACTAGGGGGAAATGAACCTGGATTCTTAATAGATAGGCCCCCCTTAATTGAGGGCCCACCTACCTGTACAGAGTGAGACACTGGGCCCTAATACTGTTGGAGTTTATGCCATAATCTGGTTTCCCAACCAAATTATTTGTTCAAAATTTCCCTTTTAAAGCAGCCCATCATTCCTTCCAAGAGAACAGAATACTGCTCCAAGAAGGCAAGCAACTATCAGAACTCAGAAGCCATGTCAAACAGAAGAACCAGAGTTCAAGCTCCAAGCAACAATGGGGACAACGAGCTTAATGACCTCGTTTTGAAACTGAAATCATTGCTACCAAACTCAATTTCACGGTCCACTAAAAGGGTATGTTACGTAAGTTTTCATTTGTGCTTTTCTTGTACTAAAATTTACCAATACGGAGTTCTTTCCTTGAAAGAAAAAAGTACCAATACTTGCAAATGCTGATGAGCCGTGAGTGCTAGAAACAATGTGATATCCTTGAATGCTTATACGTGTTTATGCTTGATTTGGGTAGGTACCAGCTTCAAGGATAATCAAAGAGACGTGCAACTATATCAAGAGGCTACAGGGCGAGGCAGATGATCTAGGTGAAATGCTCTCTCAAATACTAGCTTCGCTGGAGAATAATGGTGTTGATGTCGATAGTCTTACAAGTCTTATACAACAATAGTCTGTCGCTTAGTGCCACTGCTAGTTAGGAATCCAGGCCAAAGGGATGCATATTTTATCATTCTCTTCTGTGCTATCATCTCAACTTTTGTCTCATGTATTGATATGGTTTACATAAAGATTTCACTTTTGCCTTTTCTTGTCTGATTGGTCAAAACCACAATCCTCCTACCATATAATATTCCAACAGTTTTGTCCATTTTACTCTTTGTTTTCTCTTACATGTTAAAAGATACTCAGGTACTCTTTAAGAAAATTAATAATGGGCCCTACAAGAAAGTGAGAAATGTTGCCGACATGAACTCTGCCTGAAGTCCCTAATCTACATAAGATCATCCATTTTTTTTTTTTAAAAAGGTCCTTTATTAAAAAAAAAAATAAACCAACGGTTGTAGGTGAGTTATGAATACCATCATAATCATTCAGCAAGGCACAAACCAAAATCTTACAGAACATGAATACAGCTTAATCACGAGTGAGTGAATAAAGAGCAACTGACCTCATTGTTGCCAGAAATGTTGATTGACATAGATGATTTAAGAAGTCATCCACATCTGCATAACATACAAACACAGACCAAGACTTTAGCATATGCACATTTCTCTCAAGAGAGATTAAGATTTGCAGAATGTTAGTAGCTTGCATGGATTTTCAAATGTTCCAAAATGAGTCACTTCAGATGAAAGCACAGATTTTCAAAAATGAGTGTATTTTAATCTTTCTACATTCATGGACCAATTCAAAGAAAGTGACCGTTTGGCAACAAAAAGAACTTGAAAGTGACATTTGTTCTGCAACAAATAGATCTTAATTTAGACTCCATATCAATATATGTGAAGCAGGTAGAAATGTATAAATAGGCGATTCCGTAGTAAAATCATGAGGTACGTTGCTGTGTACAAGGCGCATCCACTTGGGGGGTAGAAACTAATACGACGAGACCCTTGCCTGTAATATATAAGAAGCAAATATTGTATCCCTTTTTTTCCGTTCCCTTTGGTTGTAACATTACAACACTAGATGGCTGATGAATGGATATTACTACCTCCATCCCAAAATGAATGAACAAATTTGATTTTTTTTTATCATTCATTTTGGGACGGAGGGAGTATATAAACAAGACAAGCAGAAGAAAGAAAAATACCCAGAAGACCGAAATAAGGGGAGAAAACAACGTATATGTATTACTTGATCTCAAGGTATTTCTTCAGCAAAAGAGAGGCAACTTGCATCCTTTTCGCCCACACAGTCTTCCATCTATACATATGTAGTACCTATCTGAAAGGTCAGTTTTGGAAAATTTTAAAGGGTAACATTGGAATTGAGTATAACTTTGCTATGCCTCATAAACTTGGATCACTTCCATCAAACAGATTTTTAACTGATATACACTCTACTTTTCACAATCCTTTCCATCTCCATCTCAGTAAGATGTCGTACTCCATTCTGTTTGAGCCATCTCTCCCCTCGTTTTAGACTATTGTCAAGTTGCTTTCCCCCCATTTTCAATAACTCCAAGCCCTCGCTTACTTTGGGGAAGAAACCTTCAGGTCACGAACACCATGCTTCAAAAACACCACAGAGAACTCTGAAATCATTACCAAGTTTCTCGGCACCCCCATCATAGAACTTAGCACCACTCATAAGTATGCCACTGAATATCAAACGATCTACCCCACTTGCCACACTTCTCCAAACCCCAGCAAAATCCATCTTATTCAAACTCTCTTCCAAAACCGACATTTTTCCCTGCAGAAAATCAAGTGCCTCAACAAAAGATTTCGACACTGCCCAACCTTCTTCAGTCTTTTCCTGCCACAATGTCCTGTTCTTCATATACTCACGACAACGAGCATCAAACCCCCTCAAAACAACAGTCGATAACTTCTCTACCCATTCAGTTCTAAAACTCTCCACCTTTCTAATTTCCTCATCTATTACACCACCAGAAGAATCATTCTCACCCACTGCTGCTTCAATTTGATCACTCTGATAGAGTCCCATCTCCAGAAAGGACACATCCTCACACCACTCCCTTAAAACAGACTCAAAGTAATGAGCCGCATTTATGGACTTTGTAACTTTAACTAAAGCATCATCATAAGTCAGAACGGTCAGCCCTTCAGCTTCTTGGCACCTATGAAGTAAGCAGTCCAAAAACCTTTGTACAATTGGCGCACCGGTAAATTTAACAAATCTTGACCGCAATGAGATGCTTGGGAGTGATCTACAGCGTTCAACCAAGTACGAAATCCGCCTAAGAAATGCATTTGAAATTGCAGGAGATTTGTAATCTTCTGGAGCTGACAGAAAAGATGATCCTTGAACTTCAACTGACCATCTTCTCTCATCCTCGATTTCAGGTTTTAACTTATCCAACGAGTCATTAAGCTCAATTTCAGCCCACAACTCGAGCCAGTCAGGTCGATCACAGAAAACAGATAAAGAAGATATCTTCTGCATGGTCCTATCTTATTCAAGGGAAAGCATGATTCCTGATTGCACTAATAAAGACTGGACTTTCTTGTCAAATGAAATCATCAAGTCAACAAGATGAAGCCATGATGTTCTTGCTTGTGATTGAGTTTCAACAACATTCTCCTCTTCGATTCGACCAACGTATAAGGGGAATATCTCTTTTGCCATATTTGTTGATAGGGAAATTACCACAGCTGAGATCCATTCTTCTCTGCAACTGTAGCCAGACAGCATTGCTTCATTGACCAGTGGTTGCAATAATTCATCCATAGAGTCAACATAATCCCTAGTGACTTTAAATGCAAGAGCTAAAATATATTCTGGCTTATCAACCCACTTCGAGAAATGCCGTTGAGTTGCAATTGATATAGGATTTACAAGCTCTTCAATAGCCCAAAGTGGCTGGTGGAGAGCAACTTCTCGGTTATGGCCCTAAGTTGCCGAGTTTTTCTCTGTCCCTGCATTTCATGTAGACTGCATAATGCAAGAAAGCTTTCACAGTTGACAGTACTGATGCTTGAGGTCATCACCGTGCATTGTGAAAAGGGGATTTGAGACTTCAAATGTTTTATTTGCATCTACATTTTTGGAATTCAAAGTGGATAGAGGTGGTGGCCATCCAAGGGAAGTAAGAAAAGGGAAGGGATCGATGATCCGCAATTCTCTGAGTTCTTAAAGTGGCTAAAGCTCTATCAACTCTGTGATCAACAGCTGAAACAAGACGTGCCCACGGGGGACGTGCCTTCGTAACTGAATTTAGGACATCTTCTGCCAGTTTGAGAGCTTTGATAGCAGCCAAACACAATTCCTGCCACAAATAAGGCGTTAAGGAGAAAAGCCGGAGACAACCAGAAAAATGCACTAAGAAGTAGTTGATACTGCAGGAGTTTTTCGTTGAACTTACCTCCGAAATCAGTGCAGATGGTTGCTTCCTGGCGTTTCTTTTAAGAATAAAAGACACGGCATCTTCAATGTCACCCACCAAGGTGTCGAGCTTTAATGCAGTTTCTGGAAACATCAAAATATAAAGAACAATAACTTGCAAGAAAATATAGTTAACATGCTGTGTATCAGGAATAGAGAAATGAAAATATGCAACTGCAAAGAAAAACTGACCGTGTATGGTCCAAATGATGGTAAGAATTTGAAATTGGAACTCAACAGTCCTCCCTCAAATCTCAAGTTAGAGGATTCAACTAGCTGATAAAAGCCCCCGAGCTCATGAAAAGATAGATATAGTCAACCCTCAAACAGAAAAATACAGATGTCCTTTAGGATAAGTAAGCCAGCCACCATCCATCAACTCTCTCCAAAAGCAATTCTCATCAGGGGGTTCTGGCTTATTATTTTGTTATTGCTAGCCACTGTCTATTTTTGGTGGAATATTGGTACACCTACATTTTTGGGGTACCAGGGAGACAAAAGAAAGCACTACCTACTAAAGCAAGCAATAGTGAAGAGTGTCAGCCATATAAACAATGTCACTCAAAGCTCCGAGCACAAGTCAAAATGTCGGGCAAAAGCCTAGAAATAAACCTCATCAGACACTCCTAAGCTCCAGGTGAGAATTGGTTCCAATCCCCCCCCCCTTCCTTTATCAAAAGGGTGTGTCAAGCTCGCCTGAGACAAGGCGAGGTTATGGAACCTCTTAAATGGCAGGCAAGGGGACATTAAAGATACAACGTGGGGCATTCTTCTTTCTCGTGTAGGAGAGAAGTGAAAGGCAAGCCAATGCGATCAAAACCTCTTTTGGCCTAGATCTGAAAAAAATAATAATAATAATAAGGTCACAGTTGTGATAGCCTCGAGAAGGCCACTAATGTCGAATCGCTTGTAAGAATGACTGAACTATAGAAAAACAAGATCAAGATTCAAGGCTGTATTTAATGAAACCCACTTTCATTCAAAACCAAAAAACTACTGGCCCATGACTCCATAAAGAGTGTATATATATAACCTGACATGACATAGAAACTGTAAACTAAAAATAATAAAAATTAAAAATTCCAAACAGGACATTTTTGCCCCTCAAACGACCCCGGATGACTAAAATCACGTCTCCTAACCACAAATTAATTCGTTGGTATTCGGACCACAATGAGCAATTCTTGTGCGAATTTCAAGCTATCCTGATTTCGTCACTTTTCTGACCAAATTACAATGCATAAGCCAGCTTATCTAAAGTTTTGTAGTCTCCAGAAGTTACAGACTGGCATTGACGCCTATACAACTAGTTTTTAGTGTGTTGTGATTCAGGCTTTCACTTAGTCACACAAGTTTTAGTTTCTTTGTTTAGAGCGTAGAAATTTTCGAAGAAGAAACTACGGATATGGGGCACATTTTGAATCTTTTAGTTTCTCCATTAAAGTGGGTTGAAGTTGGTTTCGACAATGGTTTAAGTTTCTTGTTCATGTAATTTGGTTTTTTGTGAACTTAATTTCATGCAATGTTATCATAATAAAAATGTGTGAATATTTTACAGCATACAGTATATTTTCCCTCATTTTTTTCTCTAACTGAAGTTGTTTCAGTTTATATATTACTTTATTTTTTCTCTAACTGGTGCCTTGTTGCCTTTAGCTTTCCTATCTCTTGCCTAGCCTTTGCTTTCAAAATGCACCTCTCGTCCCCCTTCCACTTTCAATAGCGAAGCTCCCCCCATAATTACGACAGCAAATCCTGGCCTGGCTATGCATTGCCAACCATATCACGACAACTTGCCTCATAAGTTCCCCATGTAGAGCTACCGAGGATATTGGATTGGCCACTGAAGTGGACCCTATACGCTGTTAAGCTGAAAGCGGGAAACAAATGGTTCCTAGAGCAGCAGATGGCAACCAGAATAAGGTGTGAACCAATTCAGAACTTGGTACATGATGTGGTCACTGATGTTCTCCTTCTGCTTGGCTTTCTTTTCAGCATGACTAGGAGCCTTTCATCTATTTAGTACTCATTGGGCTTCCTCCCGCCACCCCCTCTTCGGCCTTGCCCAATCCCAAGGAAACCACCTTGTACAGGGTGGTAGCAATTAATAGCCAAATCTAAGGGCAATTAATAATCAAGCGGGCAGAGACATAGTACATTATTGAAACGTACGCAACCATGGGCTAGCTGGCCGAACCTTAAATGGTGGTCAGGATTGATAGTTGATAAACCAGTCCAGCCCCAAGATTATCGGCATTTGTTGTTTATTCCAGCAAGGCTTAGCAATTTAGTTTAGAAAGAATTCAAATAGGCTAAAACCCCATAAATATCACAATGTATCATGAAAGGTAACAGATTTTGCTAGGAATTGCTGAGCCCTAGAAAAGACATTGTCTAAAGAACTACGCAAATTCGAGGTATAAGGGCCCATAAATAGCATTATTTTACACAGAACTCTTCAAGATAAAGGATGAAGGGGAAAAATTAAGTTTTAAGATTGATAAAAATTGTTCTCTCTAACAACAAAAGTTCAGAGTTGAATGTTTGATAAGTTGTTATGGATTTTAGGCCTGAAAGACTTGAACTTTTAGATGGGTTGGTTGCTAAATACTACTACATACTCCCTCCGTCCCAGCGATATTAAGAAAGTTTGAAATGGCACGGGGATTAAGGAAAAAGTAAATGTTGTGAGTGTAATAGTAAAATAGGAGAGAGAATGAGTGGAGGGAATAGTAAATTATAATGGTGTTGTGAGTATTAAAATAATGTAGGAGAGAGAATGAGTGGAGAGAATAGTGATAAAAACTTTCCATTTTGGAAATTCTTAAGATTAGTGGGACGCCCAAAATGGAAAGTTTTCTTAAGATCGGTGGGACGGAGGGAGTATGATATAAGAACACTATTTTTGGAAGTTCTATGTCCATTATACCAAATTCCATGCTGAGAGAAAAAAAAGTCAGGCTAGCCACTTCCTTTGCCAGTGCCGGCAGCTCCTCCGCCAATAGTTTGTCCGATCTGCCTCCATCTTCATGCCAATTACAACAAAACATTAAAATCCCTCAAACCCACAAATAACAAGCAAAAAAGGAAAATTGACAAAGAAATTGAGTAATGTGTTGGCATCTCCTGACCTGAAATGAAATCAGACATGTCGAAAGTAGACCGGATATGAGTCAAATTGGAATTGATATCGTCGGAGAGGGTGCCGACTCGACCGGAAAAGGAAATGTAAGCGAGTATAGAAGAACCGAGCCGTTGGTTCAGAACTGTGAGGATATTGTCCAAATTGCAGCACTGAGTTCGCAACTCGGAGAGTAGAGTTGGAGCTTGCTGGAGTTCTAGGCTCGTATGGAGTCTGTCGTTGAGGAAATAGATGGTCGACGGCGAGAGAGATGAGAGCGGAGGCAGAGTTTCCATCGTCGACAGTTCGACACAGTTGACGTGTTAAAAATTGGTGAATACTCTCTCCCTCCCAACAATTGCTTCCCATTATTTTTTGCCAAGCACGCAAATTAAGAAAATGGGGAAAAAAAATGTTGTGAGTGTAATTTGAAAATAGGAGAGAGAATGAGTGGAGAGAATAGTAAATTATAATGGTGTTGTGAGTATTAAAATAATGTAGGAGAGAAAATTAGTAGAGGGAATAGTAAAAATTTATTTGCCAAAAAAAGAAAGTGAAAGCTATTAACGGGACACCTAAAATGGCAAAATGGGAAGCTACTATTGGGACGGAGGGAGTATGGGTTATTGACGTGCATATTCATTGTACAGGGGTGAATAATAGAAAAAATCGAAGTACAGGGTCTAAATCTGATCTTTATCCCCAGAATAAAGTACATGTTTGGATTTGCCGTATGATTTTCAGTTAAGTCAAAGACCATCCCCAGAATAAAGTACATGTTTGGATTTGCCGTATGATTTTCAGTTAAGTTTTTTTTTTTTTTTTTTTTTTTTTTTTTTTTTTACCCAGGTTCCCAGCCTTCACCGGACTAATCCCGACCACCTGCGCACCGGTCCTCGGTATCTTGGCGGAGGTAAATCGCGGGATGTCTCTATGCGTAGGGATAGCACCCTTATACTCCTCAGCCCTGAGGAGCCTCTCCTACAAGGCATTTTCAGTTAAATTAAAAGCATGTACAATGGTTTCAACACCATTTTCATTTTTAACACCCAATTTATCACTTTACATCAATTTCTCTCTACTTCACCTAATTTATCAACACTTTGTCAATTTTTACACCCTACAATGATTTTATTTATAAAAATTCAATACCATTTCAACTCATTATCCTATACCCCACCACTTATATTTTATTTTATATTTTTTATTTTTATAATTAGTAAAATTGTTATTATTATTATCATTTATAAGCCAAAATCTCACAAAAAATCAGTTTTTTCTGAACAATAGAAAAAAGGGGTTTTTGTGTTGCTTTCTATCATCGTTGACTCCACCGAACGTCGATTCCTCTGCTTCAATTGGATTGTCCGAAGATGCAATCGTTTCAAAATGTCGGAGTCGGAGCAAGAGGTTGACATTTAACAATAATCCCACCAAATCTCTACTCTTCTCTTATTCCCAAATCTCTACTTTAATGTTAATAATTTGATTGATTGGTTTCATTCTCTCACCTCTATTCATCCAATTGAAAAATCATATTTGATTTTGCTGAATGGATCAGGGCTACCTCAATCCTCACCTCAACTTCGCCATTCTATTTGGATTTTCCTCTCATTAATTTCTGTTAGGGCTGGAGAGAATTTTAGGGCTGGCATCCTTTCTTTCTTTCTTTCTTTCTGTTCAGCAAATTAGCCAGTGCTAGGTATAATAAATGCCAGTCCATTTGTTTTACAATGTCAGTGCTAGGTATAATAAGTGTCGGTGTTAGTGTAAAACAAGTGCCAGTGTTAGTTTAACAAAGTGTCAGTGTTAGTGTAACAAAGTGTCAGTGTTAGTGTAACAAAGTGCCAGTGTTAGTTTATAAACTGACTTAATATACATGCACTATCACTTTTTTTACACTGACACTTTGTTACACTAACACTGGCGCTTTGTTAAACTGAAACTGGCACTTTTTACCAGTGTTCTAAAAGACCCCGCCTAAGGGCGCCTAGGCCCCGCCTAGGCGCTAGGCCCCTCTCCAACGCCTAGTTCTAAAACCCGCCTAGGCCCCGACTAATCCCGACTAGTCCCCGCCTAGGCGCTAGACCCGGCTCCACCGCCTAGCATCCGCCTAGCGCTTTTTAGAACCTTGCTTTTTACACTGGCACTTTGTTACACATGCACTGGCACTTTGTTATACTGGCACTTTGTTAAACTGGCACTGGCACTTTTTTACACTGGCACTTTGTTACACTTGCACTGGCACTTTGTCACACTGGCACTTTGTTAAACTGGCACTGACAAAAACGGGGAAAATAAAACACGTTTTTCCTAAGTGCCAGAAAAAACACGTTTTTTGTAAGACCAACTACATCACGAAATACGAGAAATGGCGATAATTATTATTAAAAATAATCTTTAATCGCGAAACATTTCGAACTTTGTCCATATGTGCTTGATTAGATCCGCCTGCAATTTGTGATGAACTTTTGGATCACGCAATATCTTGTTGATATAATTATAATGATTTATGCAGGCAACTCCATCATGGGGAGGGTCAAATGAGCAATGGTCGTTACAGTAATCCACAATTTTACCCCAATACGTATCGTCTTTCTGATTTCTCCCGATAATATTGTATGTTCCATATTTAATACACCCACTAATTAGCACTAAATTTTCATTAGTGGTCCATTTGGGGCTTCTTTTGCGAGTAGTGGCTGAATCCTCTGTAGTTGGTGCGTCTTCGTGAGCACCGCTCATGCTACCAAAAGTCATTTGTGTTGAAAATTTTGGAAATTCTGATGCTCCAAAATTTTCAACATTTTCATTTCTCATTGGCATATGAGGATTAGGATTATAATAAGAGGGTCGTTGAAATTGCATCCCATAATATGGATGAAAATTTAGCACACCTGAAGGCATGTTGAAATTTGATGGAAAACAAAAATTTGGTATGTTTTGAGGACGTGGTTGTTTGGAAGATTGATTTTCAAATTGAAAATTATTAGGAATGTTGTAGTTAAAAGGAAAATTACCTGAATTTTGAGTGTTGAAATGGTTATTATTGGGATCCATTTCACTACAAAGATATTGAAAAATTAAAAAAAAAAAATTAACAAATGATAATTAAGAAATTTATAGGAGAAAAAGAGGGCTTTTTTGTGTCTAAATCAAATGAAACAAATATCTATTTATAGGGAAAAAATTATGAATTGTGGTTTTAAAAAAAAATAATTTATTATAAAATAATTGAGGTCAAAGAAATCGGATAAAAAAAATTTGAAATCCAACCAGTCAATCAACGAACGTCAAGTGTCCCAATTAAAAAAAAAAATTCGCCTCCATACACGCGCCAGCGTGTATGCCACATGCCATGTCGACCCAATCCGAGGATGCCACGTGTAAATGAATCTGGCCCCATCTCATTTATCAACATGTTGAAAAATTTCAACACCAAAAATTTATCAACACTCCTTCAACACACCTTGCAATGGTTTCAATACCCAAAAAAAAAATTCAACACCCATTTTTCTTACCATTGTAGATGGTCTAAAGTGACTACTTTTAATTTGAAATATTTTAAGAAATTAAAAAATTAACCGTACTTAGTAAATTTAAATCATTTAAATAATTAAAATTGTCTTAAAAAAAGTTATTAATTTTAAGTTTAAAAGGGGTGTCTTAAGAAGGTAAGAGGAGGAAAGAAAAAGAAAAAAAGGAAATAAGTTCAAATTTATCCATCAACATATTTTATTTATTTATTGCTATATTTTTTGTTGAAATATTTTAATTTCTCATGTAAATTATATTTGGCTAAGTATTAAAATTTAAGTTTCTTAATATTAAACTATTTATAATATTTTAATAAATTATTATAATTAATTTTTCTTCATTTTTTATCAAAGTTCAGTCAATTTGACCAAAATAGTCAAAATAAATTTTATTATGTGAAAAAGTAAGTATTAATTAAAAATATTTAAATATTATAAAATTATAATCTAATTATGTCAATGATAACTTTATTTTATTATACAATCATTAAAAATATTCAAATAATTACTGAGTGTTGAGTAAAATTTTTGATTAAATTCAGATGTGAGTGATTTGTCATTATTAAACAAACCCAAGTGTTAAAATTCTGCAAATTAACAATTTCAACTCTACAATTTCTGTTTTACATTTTCAAAGCTTAATTTCAATTTTATCAAATAGGTCCCGAGTGCAAGATACATTTTTATGTTTATAAGAAAATGAACAATTTCCATATAAGAATTCCACGTAAGAAGTGTCTTAACTTATAAGAATAAACAAGATACTGTTGGAATATTTGTGTTTGTGGTATGTAAGTTCACAGATTATGACCTTAGGATTATCTGGGCTTGAACTGAATTGGCAAAGGGAACAAAATCGCGTCTGAAGCTCTGCGGGGAAGAGCGGCCGCGCTCGTGCCAAGAGCGGCCGCGCTTAAGGGCCGAGGCTTCATCTCTTTTTCCTGGAGCTTAGCGCGGTCGCGCTCCTTGCTAGAGCGGCCGCGCTTGTGACGGGATTTGACTTTTCCTGGGCCGATTTGGAGCAGGTTTTTAGGCCTAATTAAACCTAAAACCTAATATTTACCACAAGTATAAATACTCTTTTCCCTCAGCCGTTTTTGGTACATGAATATTGAAGAGAAACACAATTCTCTTGCTTTTATTCATTGATCGATTACTCCCGTTCGTAGAGATTTGTTCGTGAGATTCAAGGCGACTGAGATAGGACCGCCGGTGATTACCTACCTGTGTGCTGCTTTGTGGTACGTAATCCGTGATCGTTTTATCCTCGGAGAAATTTGCCTGTACCTGAGTTGCACCAATTGGGGGCAATATTTTCTCTTAGGACAGTCTTCCTAAGGCGACTCGATCAAATCACGATAAGTTTTCTAACCGTTTGTTTTATTGTTTCTGTCTGTTTTCCTGATCCTGTTCCTTGGCTTTCGGTTTTGCTATTGGCATCTTAATTGGTACGTTCTTGACTTGATCAATAAAATCCCCTACTGTTGATTAAATCTTTGTTTAATCTGTGGTGCTTAATTTAATTTCCAACAGTCTAAGAGAAAATAGTTTTATTTGATCATGTCTGGTGGTTCCTCTAGCTCTCCCTTTAAGTCCCTAGTTGACACCTCCGATCTTCCGGAGAAGTTTGGTGGTAAGAACTTCAAGCGTTGGTCTGAACGCATGAAGATCTGGCTGTCAATTAAGGGCATGTCTGGTATGCTGACATCCAAATGTCCCGCTCTGAATGGTGATGATCCAGTTAATGTGGCTGCTGTTAAACTGTGGAAGGAGCAGGACGATGTTGTTCGAGGATGCATTCTGTCAGCTTTGTCGAATGCACTCTTTGATGTTTATTGCTCTGCTCCTCTCACTGCTGCGTCACTGTGGGAAACGCTTTCCACGAAGTACAGCACCGATGACTCCGGTGTGGAAAAGTACCAAGTGGGAAAGTTCCTGAATTATCACATGAGTGAGGGAAAGTCGGTTACCGACCAAGTGCACGAACTCCAAATCATTTTGCAGTCACTCAAGGATGCTGACATGGGACTTCCTGATAAGTTCGTTGTCATGGCTATCATTGAGAAGTTTCCTCGATCTTGGGGGGAATTCGGTATGACCCTCAAGCATCGTACTGGAAACTTGACACTCAATGAATTGATGAATGCAATTGCGATTCAGGAGGTGCATAATGGTAACCAACCTAGCGTACCTGTGGAGGCTGCTGCTAATATGATAACCGGTAAAAGCAAGTTTAAAGGAAAAGGTGTGAAAACTTCTAAGGATAAAGAAAACCATGATAAACTTAAAGTTAAGAAAAATAACTTTAGGAAGCCAAAAGCAAAACAGAACTGCTGGAATTGTGGAGAAGGTGGACACTTTTCTAGGGACTGCCCGTCCAAGAAAGGAAAAGGACCACAAGCCTCTGCTGATGACCATCCTGCTGTCAACATGGTGTTGGGTCCGAAGGATTATGATGATCCTGACTCTGACGCACCTGGAGTTGACGCTCTGACCTGCAATGTTACAAAGTATGTAACTTCTTGTCCTGAACTCTTTACTGTCTATGAACCCAACGAGTGGCTAGTTGACACTGGGGCAAATGTGCACGTTTGTGCTGATAAATTGCTATTTGTGTCTTACCAGCCTGAGCGTGGTAGATCAGTGACGATGGGGAACTCTAGTGCTGCAAAGGTGCTTGGGACTGGACGCGTGGACCTGAGGTTTCCCAATGGGCGCATTCTTTCCTTGCAACAAGTGTATCACGTTCCTGATATTCGTCGCAACATTATTAGTGGTTCTAGTCTAGTTAGGGAAGGATTTGAGATTTCATTTAAGTGTAATAAGGTTATTATTTTGGATTCTGGTAGTTTTGTGGGGAAAGGTTATTCCTCGGATGGTTTATTTAAAATTAGAGTTGAAACTGATGTTTGTTCGCACAACAATAATTTTAGTTCTATTGATTATCCTGTTTCGTATTCCATTGAATCTTCAAATGTTTGTCATGGTCGTTTAGGACATATTAACTATGATTCTGTGAAAAGAATGATGAACTTAGATATTATTCCTAAACATGCTATTGATAAGAATTCTAAGTGTCACGTATGTGTTGAAGCTAAATCTACAAAAGGTCCGTTTAAAACGGTTGTGAGAAATTCTGAAATTCTAGATTTAGTTTATACTGATATTTGTGAATTTAATGGCGTGTTGACCAAAGACAAAAAGAAATACTTTCTCACCTTTATTGATGATGCTAGTAGATACTGTTATGTGTTCTTGCTTAATTCTAAGGATGAAGCATTAGATAAATTTATTATATTTAAGAACGAAGCAGAAACACAAACTGGCAAGAAACTTAAACGGTTAAGGTCTGATAGAGGAGGTGAATATGAGTCTAATCCCTTCATGTATTATTGCCAAGAAAACGGAATAGTTCATGAAGAGACTCCTCCCTACACCCCTCAATCAAATGGTGTTGCAGAACGTAAGAATAGAACCCTTACTGATATGATTAACAGTTTGCTTATAAGTTCTGGACTGCCCAAATATATGTGGGGAGAGGCTTTGAATACGGCTTGCCATATTCTGAATAGAGTCCCTCCTAAACATAGAAAGGAAAGCCCGTTTGAACTTTGGAGAGGTCGACAGGCTAGCTTGAAACACTTAAAAGTGTGGGGGTGCCTTGCAAAGGTACTTGTACCCGCACATAAAAGGAAAAAGCTTGGACCTAAAACTGTTGATGCTATATTTATAGGTTATTCTGAAACAAGTTATGCATTGAGATTTCTTATTATAAAATCTGAAATTTCTGGCATAGATGTGAACTCTATAGTTGAGTTACGTGATGCAACATTTTTTGAGGATGTGTTTCCTATGAAGGACGGACTTCCTAAGGAATCTAACCCAACCACTAATTCCATTCCTGCTCAAGTAGAGGAGATGACAAATGTGGGGGTTGATTCCAGTGCAACTCATTCTGACGATGAGATTGAACCAAGAAGGAGTAAAAGGGCAAGGACCACCAAGGACTTTGGAAATGATTTTATCACTTACAATGTCGAGGGTGATCCTCTAACCTTCAAAGCTGCTATGGCTACTTCTGATGCCAAGCAGTGGAAGGATGCTGTTAAGAGTGAGATGGATTCTGAACATACCAAAAGGGCCGAGTTGGGCCAAGCAAGTAAAGCCCAATTACATCCAGCTTTGATTATCACATTCTCAATAGGGCTGGCCCAGTCAGAGAATGGCCCAAAGCCCATCTCAAGCGTCAGTCGACTAAGCCCATGGTCCGACCTACAGGTCCCGACCTAACTTAGTTCGACCTCATGATCCATGCTACAATTCGGGTACGAACCATGCTCTACCCGACAGTCAGGTCGACCATTCCACGAGTAGCGACCTCGACCTGAATTAACAAGTGACGACTTGATACTTGCAGGCGTATTTGGTCGAACTATTCTCATAACCACATCCCTACAAATCAGGGGACCGTTATAGACACGTTCCCATTACCAATAACCGCCGCTACAATCACGGAGCACATGTCGCCTCCCCAAAAATACATCACTCTTGTCTATAAATACTTCATCACTACCAAACGGTGAAAGGTAAGCGCCATTTTGTTATCGTAATTCATTATTCTATACATTTTGAGCTATAAACAACGGTAATCTTACTCACGCCCGAGCGTCTTCGCCGGAGACACATCCGGCTAGTCGTGGGTTCTGCTGTGTCAAGAAGCCAGGTGATCAGTCCTGCCACGTGGAGGAAGATTGATAAGCACATTTCCTGCAGCATCAGTTTGGTTCCATTGCCGGGAAACGTGCTTCAACTTGACCTCGAAATTTTTTAACAACCTGCAACAATGGTGACTTCAGAAGGACACGTATCCGAGGCTTCACTTGGGCACGATGAAGTGAACAACAACAACAATGCAAACGTTGGAAACGCAGATTTGCCTCCTCCTCCCCCGCCTCAACGACATCATGCTAGGGCGACACGCTCTAACAGCGTGGCTGATGGCGAGGATTGCCGGATGCAAGGAGAGAAAAGCATCCTATGGAAGGACAAGGAGCTCCACCTCACCCAAAACGCATAACCGGGCAAAGCTAATGTGGGAAGCAGGTGTCCCTCCACTAATCCCATGAGCAAGAAAGAAATGATGCCGGAGCGAGCCCGCATTCTCGCCGACTTAATAGCCATGGAGGAGGCGTAACAAAGCCGACATACGCTTCCGAGAGAGTGGTACCCGCTCGGGTTTCTAATGGGCAACAGCCAGGAGTGCTAGGCCAAATGAAGGTGTGGGACGTAACGGCGAGGACAGTAATGGTACGTCGAGCTCCCACTATAGTTCATGTGCCGAGTAACGATTTAAGAGCTAGCCTCAATGTAAAACAGAGAGCAGGAGGCTCAATCTCGATTTGAGGACTCGCTAACGTACCCAATAGAAATGCATATGTTTCCCCACGTAACACGAGATCGTGGTCTCAAAGAGACGAGAATGGGCATAGGTCGCCCGTGAGAGGGGAAAGGCGCAGTCGCCACATGGAGATCACAGCGCAGTCGCCGTCTCGTCGCCGAGAGGCGCAGTCGCCTCAAAGAAGTAATGTACATAGATCTCCAATAAGATCGAAAGGACCAATTCTCACGGGGACGAGAAGGAGTAGGCGGGTAACTCCCCCGAAGTGAAGGCCGAGAGGTCCAATGCCGCTCCTCCGGGAGATGAGAGACCCGATGCCGTAGAATGGTTGTTGATGAAAAGAAATTTGAGCAATGGGAGGAGGAGAAGAAAAAGAGACGGGGAAAGGTTGAACGAATTGACTTTGCTCTTCGACCTTTTCCAAAGAAATCGAGATAGTCGACCTCCTCCTACTTTCGGGTTGCCTCTTCGGAGAAGTACTCGGGTCGACAAATGCCAGGAGCCACATATCCCATCCGGAAGCCACTATGTGTTTTGTCGCCAATGAGGATGACAACATGTGCAAAGCTCTCCTAAGCACACTTACCGGGGCAAACCTTAACTTGGTTCAATGGTTTGGCCGCTGTAGTATCACCACGGGCATGCTTCGTAACAAAATTCTTAGATCGCTTCTTGATCGGCAGGAGCTCGAAAGATAACCGTCACCGATCCGAATAACTTGGTGCAGTGGTAAGAATGAAAGCTCAATGAGCTATTTCACCAAGTTCAAAGAGATGGTTGATAAAATAGAGGAAGACCTCACAGACGGGGAAGTAATCAATTGCTTCCGAAGTGGTATTTCCTCGAGTAAGACATGGACTACGAGCTCACGGTCAGAACGGTCACAACTCGACAGAGTTGTTTGAAAAGGTGTATAATTTCGCCCGGCCGAGGAAAGGAAAGAAAAGAAGAACGGTAAGAGCCCCAAGGTTGAAGTCGCCGACGATAAAAAGGACTCCAACAAGAATGGGGGAACAATAAAAATGGAAAGAACAGAACTAGGGCGACGAGAGAAGGTGCCCGAAGCTTTCACTCCTCACGGTGAGTCGAACCGAGATTTTGAATGCTGTCGAGCCGGCTCCTCCAAATCCCAATGAATCCAGCAACAAGTTTAGGCGGGACAACAAATGTACCGCGACTACCACAAAGACACCGGGTCATCTCACGAGGATTGCTTGGGATTAAAGCGTATCATCCGGAGAATGGTCGACTGTGGGAGACTCGAAGCTTATGTGAAGAGACCTCTGCCGGGGAGGTGAGCGGCCAGCGAGTGGGCAACAAGGACCTAGGCGGCCTAGATCGAACCTCAGGGGTCATCACTGAACAAGCAAGCAACACGGCCATCAAGCACAAGATATTCCAGCTTAATAAGGCCCCACATGTGCCTCCAAGGAGAGAAATAAGAGATGAGGCGATCAGCTTCTACCCCCACGAATTGGCAACAAATATGGCGGCTAGGGAGCAAGTTCTCGTCATCCCAGGTCTCATTGATGGATGTACGACGAGCAGGCTCTTAGTCGACACGGGGGCCTGCAAGGATATTTTGTTTTACAAAACTTTCAAGGAGATGGGTCTTAATGATGAACAGCTGGAGAGATATGATGGCAGGTTGGAGGGCTTCACCAACCACCGAGTTGATGCTAAAGGCCAGATAGTGCTCGACGTTGACCTAGGCCAACACCCCCTCAGGATTGTCTCGAAGGTACAATTTATCGTAATTGATGTAAATAGTGACTATGCCGCCATACTTGGAATTCCTGGACAGGTCGCTCTTGGAATGGTAGCATCAATTCCTCATCAGCGAGTAAAGTTCCCCACACCTGCTGGAGTGGGTTGCGTACAAGGCACAGCTCGTGCTTATCTGGATCATGTTCTAAGAGAAAGAAAGAAAAGGGAGCTAGAGATTGAGACTGCTGATGGTTACTTGAAGCTGTCTCAGTCAGTCACCAAAACTACCCGACTGTCAACAATCACCGACGTGGTAGAGTCGACCTATCGCTCAAATGACGAGGTCATGCTTGAGTCGACACGTCACTCTAACACCACTGAGGTCGATTCAGATGTAGTTATGGTCGATCAAGTCGTCATAGGAGACCTATGCCTCCAGATAGACAATAACTCGGGGGCCCCTACCAACAAGGTTGCGTGCGAAGCTTCGATGATATGATAGCCGAGGAGGCTCCACACTTGGGAGCCGAGGAAAGACAAAAGGTCGGGAGATCATAGTGGAGACTCTACAATTCAGAGATGGACCAGAGCTAGAAGCTGTGGATGAGCTAGAGTCAGTAATCACCAACCCTTCTTACCCCGATCAAAAAATTCAAATTGGAAAGCAGTTATCAGTTGAGGAGCGAGCAGAAATTATCAAGCTACTCAAAGAAAGCAGTGATGTCTTCGCATGGAGAGTAGAGGACATGAGGGGAATCAAGGAGGAGGTCGCTGTTCATCGGCTCGAAGTCAACCCGACCATTAAGCCTAGACCCCAGAAATTGAGAAGCTTTGCTCGCGACAAGGAGGAAGCTATAAAAACTGAGGTACAAAAACTTTTGAGTGCCGGGATAATCAAAGAGGCCACTCATACAACGTGGTTGGCCAACGTGGTCATGGTGAAGAAATCAAATGGCAAATGGCGGATGTGTGTCGACTTCACTACTCTTAATCTAGCTTGCCCCAAAGGATAGTTATCCCCTTCCAAGGATCGACAAGCTAGTTGATTCTATTGCCGGTCACTCCACCTCGGTTTCCTCGACGCTTACTCGGGCTACCACCGGATTAAGATGCACGAGGATGATATAGTCAAAACAAGATTTCAAGCACTGGGGGCATCTACCTGCTACAATATGATGCCATTTGGTTTGAAGAATGCGGGTGCAACTTATCGTAGAATGGTGAATAAAGTCTTTGCCTCACAAATTGGTCGAAATATGGAGGCTTACGTTGACGACATGGTCATTAAAACCAAGGCTGGGAGTCACGTAGTCGACCTAAAGGAGACATTCGCCAATTTACGAGCAAACGACATGAAGCTCAATCCCAAAGAAATGTGTGTTTGGAGTGGCCGGCAAGTTCTTGGGATTCATGGTATCTCGAAAGAGGCATAGAAGCTAATCCAGAGAAGATAAAGGCTTTAGTCGACATGAAGGCTCCTACCGGTGTCAAAGAGATGCGGCGACTTAACGGAAGGGTAGCGGCTCTTGGTCGCTTCATATCTAAATCACAGAGAGATCTCTCCCCTTCTTCAAAGCATTGAGGGGGACGAAAAGCTTTGAATGGACGACCGAATGTCATTCGTCGTTCCAACAATTGAAGGATTATCTTGCTACTCCACCTCTGCTCGCAGCCCGACGACCGGTGAAACTTTATTTGTGTATCTATCTCGTAGGAGACAAGTCGATTGCTGCAGTATTGATTAGAGAGGATGAAGGGCTTCGAAGCACATGTACTATATCAGCAAAGCTTTATCGGATGTGGAAAGCAGTATTACAACGCTCGAGAAAGTCGCTTATGCTCTAGTCGTAGCTTCAAGAAAGTTACGAGCTTATTTTCTGGCTCATCCAATCGTGGTTCTTACCAATGCTCCTTTAAGAAAAATACTGCACAAGCCGGAGAGTTCAGGTCGACTACTCAATTGGTCAATTGCCCTCACTGAATTTGACATTGAGTATCGACCTCGAAAGGTGTTGAAAGCTCAAGCTCTGGCTGACTTCTTGGTCGAGCTTACGTTCACCAAGGAAGATGACGAGCAAGAGCTCCAAAAGAAAAGGGCAAAGGGAAAGAGCCAGAGTCACAAGTCGCCATCACTCTACCCGTCGATTGTTGGAAGGTCTATTCAGACGGGTCAGCAACCAAAAATGTCAGTGGAGCTGGAATTGTCTTGGTCGAGCCAGAGTCTGGGACTGTTTACGAGGAATCGCTAAGGTTCAAATTTGACGCTTCCAACAACCAAGCTGAATATGAAGCCTTGATTGCAGCTATTGAGTATGCCAAGTGTTTTGGGGCGACTAAGATCATGGCTTATTGTGATTCGCAGTTGATAGTCAACCAGGTCAGAGGCGAGTATGAGGTGCTCAGTGCCACATTGATCAAATACTGCGAACTGGTGAAAGAACTGATAAAGGACTTAGAATTCTGGGGGATTCAAAGGATTGGAAGAGAAGATAACGAGCTGGCCGACCTCCTCTCGAAACTAGCTACTTCAGATGAGCCGCATGAGGAGCCCATCTCCTTCCTCGAGAATCCAGCCTATGAAAGAGTGAAAATTCAATGCATAGATGATCCCACAAGAAATTGGACTCAGGAGAAGTGTTGGATCGAGGAAATGAAAGCATACCTAGAAAATGGAGAGCTGCCAGATGACGAGAAGAAGGCTCGAGCTATCAAAAAGAAAGCTCCAAGGTATGTCATTCAAGGAGGCGACCTGTTCAGGAGATCTTATACTCGGCCATTGCTAAAGTGTATCCATCCTCAAGAGGTCGCCCTACTAATACACGAAGTGCATAGTGGAATTTGTGGTGGACACCCGGGGGCCAGGACTCTAGCTGACAAATTAATCACTTTGGGGTACTACTGGCCACACATGAGAGCTGATACTCATAATTTTGTTCAACAGTGCGATCAATGCCAAAGGTTTGCCAACTTACCTCATATGCCTACAAAGCGAGACTCCGGTAATTGCGGCTGGCCATTCGACATGTGGGGTGTCGACTTGATTGGACCCTTCCCTCCCGCCCGAGGAAATTGCAAGTATGTGATCGTTGCTATAGATTACTTCACTAAATGGGTTGAGGCTAAACCATTAGCTCGTATCACAGAGGAAAATGCTATCAATTTCATTCATGATTTTATTTGGTGTCGATTTGGTTTTCCTCGAGCCATAGTTTCAGACAACGGTTGCAATTCTCGAGCTTTCGAAGCGAGAGATGAACAGAGTGGGAATCAAGCATTGGCAATCTTCTGTCGCCTACCCTCAAGGAAATGGGCAAGCTGAAGCAGCGAATAAACTTGTCCTATCAGCACTCAAGACAGGACTCGTAGGTCGACGCAACAACTGGTTGGACGAACTCCCACTTGCCCTTTGGGCAGTTCGCACAACCACTCGGGGGCCTACGGGGGAAACCCCTTTCGCTCTCACATATGGATCAGAGGCCATGGCACCTGCTGAGCTCAGATTCCCCACTGCTAGAGTGACTTTCTTCAATCAGGAGCAAAATGATAACAACAGATTGATCGACCTGGATCTAATCGACGAGAAGCGAGAAACAGCCTACCTCCGAATGGTCAACTACAAGCAGCGGACTAAAAGTCATCACGACAAGAAGGTCAAGGCAAGGTCTTTCCAAGTTGGAGATTATGTATTGAGAAAGATTGAGGCAACGGGTAGAAGGACCCAGCAGAACAAGCTATCTCCTAACTGGGAAGGTCCCTATGTAGTCACTCGAGTCGTCAAAGAGGGAACCTACATGATAGCTCATCCCGGAGGTGACGAGTTGAAACATCCTTGGCATGCTACTCACCTCATCAAATACTACTTCTAGTTTTCGGTTTCAAAGATCAAACTTGTGTTAGCTCTTGTTTCAAGTTGATGTAAACATGTTTCCTATTTCAATAAAAAACGCAGTTTATTCGATCAAACATACTGTTACATCAACGTCAACAAGCTCGACTCTTAGTCAGCTTCGTTTTAACAAGCTCGATTCTTAATCAGCTTTGTTTATTTAAACAAGTCCGACTCTTAGTCGACTTCGTTCTAACGAGCTCGACTCTTAGTCAGCGTCGTTCTAACAAGCTCGATTCTTAATCAGCTTTGTTTATTTAAACAAGTCCGACTCTTAGTCGACTTCGTTCTAACGAGCTCGACTCTTAGTCAGCGTCGTTCTAACAAGCTCGATTCTTAATCAGCTTCGTTTATTTAATAAGTCCGACTCTTAGTCGACTTCGTTCTAACAGACTCGATCCTCGGTCAGTTTGTTAGATTTAGCTCGACCCTAGGTCAGCTACAATAATGAGAGCAGATTCGACTCATGGTCAATCTTGTTCACAGGAAAAAGTTAACCAAGTCTGAGGTCGACTAAATCAACAAGATTAGGTCGCCTCTGTGCTCAAGTTGACTTATTTGCCCTATCTATATCTAGCTCGACACTTAGTTCAACAAGCATACAACATGCAATCAAGAAAGGTTGGCTACGATTAAATATGAACAAGTCTCCCTAAAGCGGGCTAAGACTTAAAATATGATAACTTGTCTCTATGCCTCCCAAAAACTGGGCCAAGGCATTCAGATAATGGTAAAAACAAAAAAAAAAAAAGCAAAAATGTTTGGAACTTGTTCAATTACAACAACCATAGAAGCCAAAGTCTATTCATGGGGAGTACCTTCCACTTGGCCAGTGATGGATGCTTGACTGGTTTCAGTTTGTTCACCTACAATAGACGGCTCACCGAGAACATTTTCTGTTTGATAGACAACCTTCCTTGAGTCGCTGATCGTATACTTTGGAGTCTCATCATCGAAGCCTGGATCTGCATAATCTTCTAGCTCGGCAAGAATAGTGTCAAAGTTGACTTGCTCTACTGCAGGAGGATCCCATGGTGCGGCTTCAGCCTCTTCATCATCCTTGGCTATGAGCTCCTTGTCATTATCAGTATAGGGCACCAAGGAGTGGCCCTGTCGGGCTGCAGTATTGTAAGGATCTTCAGACGCCCATTGAGCCAGCTACTCAATTGAAATATCAACCGAAGGATCCACGATGATACGCCGAGCCATATGGCTTAGACCAGCTTTGAAAAATACTTGGGCCTCCTTGGTGACATGCATATGAAGCTCGTCACTGTCTTTGTAAGCTTTTATGGCATCCTCCTTAGCGCTCTTCACAGCACCAGCCAGGTCGACCTCCCATTGAGCCCTAGCAGCATTCAACTCTTCTTGTTTCCTAGCCAAAGTCACGGGAACCTCCTCCAACTGTTGCTTGGCCAGTTCCAAGTCAGCTACCATCTTCTTATTCTCCTCCTTGAGACGAGCGAGTTCGCTGTTAGCTCCACCCAGGCTCTTCCAGGCCTCCTCCTTCAATTTGATCTCATTATCTTTCACAAGCTTCAAAGCTTCATAAGAGCTATCCAAGTCCGAGTTCTCTTCCTTCAATTTGTCGAACTCTCCCTTCAACTTGGTGTAGTCCTCTTTCAGCTTAGTATGATCACCTTCCAGCTTTCCCAGTTCCTCGTTTTTACGAGCCAACATAGTCTTGGCCAGCTTCTCCTGCTCCTCTGCCGCCTTCCAGTAAGTGGTGGCTAAATCAATCATGGCAAGACTCTGAAATGACGAGTAGATATAAGAGGTCAGATCAAGTGAGGAGAAAGGAAGGAAAAGCAACAGGAAGATTTAAAAAATTAAAAGCATAAGGGGTACCTCGGAGGAAGCCAAACCAACCCTAGCTCGACAGGCTTCTGGTGTCAATGGCTTGCGAGTAAACTCTCTGATCAGGTCTTGGTCAGCCCCCTCGGACGACCACGACCATATTCCAGTTCAGGATACTCTCTCGCCAAGCTGTTGATCCTGGTCAAAGGAGTCACTTCACTCAGTTCAGCTACCCGGCTCTGAATCAATTCGTCGTAAGAAACTTGGACAGGAGAGGATTGGGGGCCCAAAGTTTCAGTGCCGCGAGCTCACCGGCATTGACTTGATCAAAGGTCGAGGTCGCTCACGGGGCCCGATCTTGATTACCTTGCTGATAGGGGCACCATCGTCTTCATCTTCATCCTCATCCAAAGAGATGACGTGAGATTTTCTTTTGGAGGCAGCCTTGGCTTTGGATTTGTTTTTCAACTTGGCTTGAGCTCGGGTCCTAGCGCGGCCGACCTCCTCCTCAGGCTCTACATTTGGCTCCACCCCATCCATGTCAGCAGCATGGGCCTCTTCTGAGCCTTGGGCATTATTACCCTCAACATTTTCCCCCACTGGGTCTTCATGCAGCTCTTCCAAATTATCCTCTACTGGGATATCAGCAGCAGGATTCACATCAACTGTCGTTAGTATCTCATGACGAAGGACGCCCTCTCTCTCTCGATGATTTTTAGCATTGGCTGCCCCGCAGCTTCTCTTGCTCTTCCTGACATCAACAGCTCGACCCATGTTTGCTTCTTGCTCAGGAGTTAAAACTGCACCAAAGTAGAAACAATAAAAAAAAATAAATAAATAAATTAGGTCGACATAAGTAATTTTCACATACGAGCAAAAGGTTCTATGTGCGAATTAAACTTATGCGAGCTAATTATTCTACATACGAGCAGAATGTTCTATGTACGAATTCAAATTGCAAGTAAGCAAACAGCGAGTTAAACTGTACGCTAATTAATGAGTTCAACACTCGAGCAATTAGTCTAAATATGAGCAAGACATTTACTTATCAACAAAGACGGGGAGGTGTCAAGGGACATGGAATGGTCGAGTTCTTACCCCGAAGTGTTCCACTTTTTCTTTACGATGATCAACACCTTTCTTACGGTAATGGCATTCTTTCTTGAACTGAGTCGAGCTCCCTCATGGGTGACCCAGTCTGGATATCTTTGGCATCTAACCACTGGAACCATGGGTACAACCTCCCACTCCCGACCATCAATCCGGCCACGGATAAAGTTATTCTTGTTGGTTCCCGGGGCATGCCAACTAATAGGCCCCTTTTTGGTAAACTCCATCGGCTTTCTACGCGGATCATCGTGCCAATAGGGATCCCAATAATTCTCCTCGCTCACACCGGTTGTATCGGCACGGGGCGAGGAAATTCCCATCCTCTTCTACTTTCCACCGCAACTACATAGGAGTTCCATCCGCCGCCTTACCAGGGAGATTGGCGAACAGTTTGGGAATTTTTGGCTTGGAGGGAGTACTTATCCCCCTATCTTTGTCAAACTTAATGTTGAAAAACTCCTTGAACACCCTCATACAAGGCTCGTATCCTAAAAATCTACAAACCATAATGAAACAAACCAGTACCCTGCAGGTGTTGGCCCCTAGTTGAAGTGGCAAGGCATTTGTGCATTCTAAGAACTCATTTATAAAGGGGTCCAGGGGTAATCTTAAACCAGCTTCAAATTGGCCATAATAGAAAGCCACCCTTGTGGGATCCTCCTCGTCTGTATCCTCAAGCTGATTGAAGTAATCATTTCTGCTATACAAGGTGACATCGAATTCTTTCCTATCAACCTCGCAAAATTCATGTATCATACTCAAACGAGATGGAAAATTCTGCTTCCCCCTAAGTGCCTTTGGAGGAACGTAACCCTGTTCATTCCTGCCCGGCACCACAGTGGTCTCGAAAGCATCCACGATGCGTGGGCTTGACGAGGTCGATGCATGAACTTCACCTTGGGTCTCCATATCTGTACAAGAAGAGGGGGAAACAGGGGAATCAGTTCTACATGAAGTCTCAGGAGCTCTAATAGACGTGCTAAGGGGCGACCTAGATTCCCCAGGAAATCCAATTCTGTTCCTAAGGAAGGAAGGTTTGTTGGGGCCCTGAAGGTAAAAAATGGCAATATGGTCGAGGAGCTCATGAAAAAGATGGAAAGACTCAATTCTTGGGTCATTCGTCCCTAAAGTACCTAAGTTCTCTCCTACGGGCAAAGCCAATTCAGTAAATTGCAAACCCCATCGGGTTAAAATTGAAGTACATTCCTCCATGGTCATCTCCCTCCACTCTCCGTTTAAATGTTTATAAACCCTACGATTGACTTTACAGTACCCATACCAAGCTCCGGGTTCTGTACTAAAGGTTCTAGCCATGGCGGAATCAAAGAAATTACAGAAATTAAAGCCCTAATTTTAAAGAATAAGGGGAATACCTTTAGCAGTGAAGGGAAAACGGAACTATGGAGGGCTAATCACCAAGTTATAGCAGGAGTCAACTTCCTTTATCACCGCCGGAATCACGCACAGAGTTCAGGGAAGGCGAAAGTTGTAAATGGGGAAGGATTCTTGATTTTATAGTTCCCTGAATTGGAAAGGGCAAAAAGAAATTCGAAATTAATTTTCCTAATTAATGGTGGAAACAGTTTCCTAGGCGGACTCTCAAACGTCAAAAGTGTAATCATTACGAAAACCGGCGCTCCTACATCTCCACCGTTCATCACTTACGAACAGGATGTTGCCACGTCATCATGGTCGACCTACTTCCAAGACTAACATCGACCTGCGAGTAAAGCAATTTTCGTCACGGAAATCTTCTTAACTTCCAAGTCGACGAAGTCAACTCGAAAGTTGGGGGCCACTGAACATACCAAAAGGGCCGAGTTGGGCCAAGCAAGTAAAGCCCAATTACATCCAGCTTTGATTATCACATTCTCAATAGGGCTGGCCCAGTCAGAGAATGGCCCAAAGCCCATCTCAAGCGTCAGTCGACTAAGCCCATGGTCCGACCTACAGGTCCCGACCTAACTTAGTCCGACCTCATGATCCATGCTACAATTCGGGTACGAACCATGCTCTGCAGACGGTCGGGTCGACCATTCCACGAGTGGCGACCTCGACCTGAATTAACAAGTGACGACTTGATACTTGCAGGCGTATTTGGTCGAACTATTCTCATAACCACATCCCTACAAATCAGGGGACCGTTATAGACACGTTCCCATTACCAATAACCGCCGCTACAATCACGGAGCACATGTCGCCTCCCCAAAAATACATCACTCTTGTCTATAAATACTTCATCACTACCAAACGGTGAAAGGTAACTGCCATTTTGTTATCAGAATTCATTATTCTATACATTTTGAGCTATAAACAACGGTAATCTTACTCTCACGCCCGAGCGTCTTCGCCGGAGACACATCCGGCTAGTCGTGGGTTCTGTTTTCAGGTCAAGGAGCCAGGTGATCAGTCCTGCCACGTGGAGGAAGATTGATAAGCACATTTCCTGTAGCATCAGATTCTATTGTCTCTAATGGGACATGGGAATTGGTCGATCTCCCTCCTGGTTGTAGCACGATAGGATGTAAGTGGGTCTTTAAAAGGAAACTGAAACCGGATGGAACCGTTGACAAGTTTAAGGCTAGGTTAGTGGCTAAGGGATTCAAGCAAATGGAAGGAATAGACTATTTCGATACCTATTCGCCAGTTGCTAGAATGACTACAATCTGAATGCTTATCGCATTGTCCTCTGTATATGATCTTCCTATCCATCAGATGGATGTTAAGACCGCTTTCTTGCATGGCGATCTTGAGGAAGAAATTTATATGGATCAACCTGAAGGTTTTGAGGTCCCTGGCAATGAGAAAAAGGTTTGTAAACTTGTTAAGTCCTTGTATGGACTGAAACAAGCCCCTAAGCAATGGCATGAGAAATTTGATAAAATTATCTCATCGTTTGGCTTTGTTAATAATGAGTTTGATAAGTGTGTTTATAGCAAGAGTATTGGTGATAGTAGTATTGTCTTATGTCTGTATGTCGATGATATTCTGTTGTTTGGAACGAATATGAGGATAATTGATACTACTAAGGCATTCTTGAAAGGTAAGTTTGAGATGAAAGATATGGGAGTAGCAAGTGTGATTCTTGGCCTTAAGTTGACTCGTTCAACTAGTGGCATAACCATCTCGCAATCTCATTATACCGAAAGTGTAATTGAGAAATTTGGTTATAAGAATTGCAAAGTGGCTAAAACTCCATATGACCCTTCATCTGCTCTTACTAAGAATGAAAGTGGAGTACCGATGGCTCAGTTGAGATATTCTCAAATTATTGGAAGTTTGATGTATCTTGCCAACTGTACTAGACCGGATATATCCTACTCGGTTACTAGGTTGGCTAGATATACTCAATGTCCAAGTAAAGCACATTGGGAAGCTCTTGATAGAGTTCTCAAGTATTTGAAGGGAACGATTTCCCTTGGGCTGCATTACGGTAGATACCCTTCTGTTCTTGAAGGGTATAGTGATGCAAGCTGGATTGCCTATAACTCCAGGAGTTATGGCTGTACGGGGTATGTTTTCACCTTAGGCGGAGCTGCAGTCGCTTGGAGGTCGACCAAACAAACTTTGTTGTCTAGGTCTACATTTGAGGCCGAATTAGTTGCTCTTGATACTCTTTGGATTGGAAGGCTGAATGGCTTCGAGGACTTATGTCGAGTTGCCCGTATGGTCGGTAAGCCCATGCTCGTTATCTCTGTACATTGTGACAACACTGCCACAATTGAGAAACTGAAAAGTGTCAAGTACAACTGTAAAACTAGGAGACATATCCAAATTAGATTAAAATCTATAAGGGATCTTGTGTCTCGGAAGGTGATAGCTGTTGATTATATTGGTACCAAGGATAACACAGCTGATCCTATAACCAAAGGGCTAGAATTTGCTCTAGTTCAAAAATCTAGGTTGGGGATGGGACTGAACCCCGTCTGACTCAAACGCAGCAACCCAATCTACTCGAGTGGAGATCCCACAAAGGAGATTCAATGTGGTAATAACAAGCCGTGGGGTGAGTCGGAGCACCAAATAATAGATTGACATGTTACATGTCTGAGTCTATCCCCTGAATAGCCTAGAGGTGCTCATTGGTGCTAATTTAGTAAAAGTTTGGAACTTTGAATGGGATCAAGTCTTTTAGACAAGATGTTAGCAGTACATCTTCTGAGATGCCCAGCTAAGTGAGTGTTGTTGTTGGCCGCAACTAGAGAAATTTGGGTTATTCCTTGAAAGCACTCATGATATAGGATCGGGACGTATGGCTTATAAGCGTCAAGTGTTCGATAGAGGGCCTATCATAGCTTTTGTTGTGTTTGTTACCAGCAAAGGCCTCTACATCCAAAGGCATCAGATTCAAGACACCCGTTCATCTGGTCCTGTGGAGGTTTGCGTTGGATAACATAGGTAGTGGTTCAAGCCGAAAGGTACCATTATTGAAAGCATGGCAATGGACAATCTGTACACGTCATATTTCTATGAACTTGTGGGGGATTGTTGGAATATTTGTGTTTGTGGTATGTAAGTTCACAGATTATGACCTTGGGATTATCTGAGCTTGAACTGAATTGGCAAAGGGAACAAAATCGCGTCTGAAGCTCTGCGGGGAAGAGCGGCCGCGCTCGTGCCAAGAGCGGCCGCGCTTAAGGGCCGAGGCTTCATCTCTTTTTCCTGGAGCTTAGCGCGGTCGCGCTCCTTGCTAGACCGGCCGCGCTTGTGACGGGATTTGACTTTTCCTGGGCCGATTTGGAGCAGGTTTTTAGGCCTAATTAAACCTAAAACCTAATATTTACCACAAGTATAAATACTCTTTTCTCTCAGCCGTTTTTGGTACATGAATATTGAAGAGAAACACAATTCTCTTGCTTTTATTCATTGATCGATTACTCCCGTTCGTAGAGATTTGTTCGTGAGATTCAAGGCGACTGAGATAGGACCGCCGGTGATTACCTACTGTGTCTTTGCTTTGTGGTACGTAATCCGTGATCGTTTTATCCTCGGAGAAATTTGCACATGCACGAGTTGCACCAATTGGGGGCAATATTTTCTCTTAGGACAGTCTTCCTAAGGCGACTCGATCAAATCACGATAAGTTTTCTAACCGTTTGTTTTAATTGTTTCTGTCTGTTTTCCTGATCCTGTTCCTTGGCTTTCGGTTTTGCTATTGGCATCTTAATTGGTACGTTCTTGACTTGATCAATAAAATCCCCTACTGTTGATTAAATCTTTGTTTAATCTGTGGTGCTTAATTTAATTTCCAACAGATACTCCTCATTCCCATCATAATAATAAGCGAGATTTATTTTCTTTTTAATCCGTCTATAACAACAAGTGAGACTGTCTAAAAATGTAGTTTCATGTGTTTTTCGAAAAATGACATAAACATGTTTTCGGCTGTTTGATAAGAAAAATGTTTTTCGAAAAATATTTTCATGTGCTTAATAAATTAAAGGAAAATATTTTTCGACAAAAACACAATTTGAGATAAGTTTAAAGAGATAGGGTGGGATAGGGTGATGGAGGTGAGGTGGTAGGATGGGAGGTGGGAATTAGTAGGGGTGAGGTGTGTGGGTGTGGGGTAGGGTATGGTATGGGTAAGGTAAGGTGGTGGGGGGAATGTAAAGGATAAAATGATGGTAGGCTAGGGGTGTGGGGGTGGGGTAGTGTGGATAGCCTAGAGTGCGGGGGAGGGTTAGTCGAGAGTAGGGGAGTGAGGTTGGTGGGGATGGGGGGGGGAGTTGTTAAAATATAAATTAAATTATGAAGTTTGACCGTGGGTTGGTGGTGGGTGGGTGGGTGGGTGGGGGTAGGAGTGGTGGGGGTGGTGAGGGTTGTTAAAAATAATTTTGATATGAATAAAATAAAAATTTCTCGGGAGTGGGAGAGTCGTTAAAATATAATTTTAAAATTAATAAAAAAATATTTTTTGACCTTGAGGTGGTGATGGTGGTGAGAGTGAGGAGTTGTTAAAAATAAATTTAAAATGCTTATTTTTTTTGACACAGCGGAGGTGGGGGTGGGGGTGGTGGTGAGAGGGGGGGGGAATTGTTAAAACTAATTTTAATATAAATAATTTTTATGAGGGGATGGAGTAAGGGGTAGTTGATGTGGGGTAGGTAATGTGGAGGTGTATGAAAAATTAGGTGTGTGTGTATGTGAGGGTGTTACCATTTTTCGAAAAATGTTTTAATTAGAAAAAAATTGTAAGTCATTTTATTTAGAAAAGTGGGAAAAATATTTTTCGAAAAACATTTTCTCCATTTTCTAATGATTACCAAACACCAAAAAAATGAGAAAAATATTTTTTGAAAAACATTTTTTCCCAAACAAACAAAGTCTTAATATCTATCGTTGATACTTACTTGTTACTTATTAGTTATTATACTGATAACAACAATTCAACTTTTTTTTTTTCAAAAGAGGATTAATAGTGGTTTACCATTTACCCCTTTATAATGATGACGTATGAGGCATGAGAAGGAATCGACACGAGATCACACATGATGTTTGACTATACGATCAAGTCAATCTTTATTTTTCATAATTATAAGTAGAGCTATCAATACAGGCTTGCAGGGCAGGGTAGACCCAAATTTTTTGCAGACTGGAATTACGTCATTCCAACCCAACCCAATCCACATTGGGTTGGTGGGTCAAGTGGGACATGCGGGTCAATCAAATAAATGAAATTTGGACTTAAAATTGTGTATAACTGATACCAAAAAATAAAAAATCATAATAGTCAAACAAACAAAAACTGTCAAATACAATAATATCTCAAAAGATAACAAAACTCATAACAATCAAACAAACACAAACAAGCCAAAATCTTGTAAAAAAACGCGTTTTTTCATAAGCTTATGAAAAAACGTATTTTAAAATTACGTTAAAATTCGTCGCTTGCGTCTTCTTAAATTGGGGAAAAATCAGAGCTCAACAGCAAACAACCAGTAAGCACAACTCCTCTAAACCCTAGAATCAAATACCAGTTACCAGATCTGCAAATCCAGCCAATATCGGTCGTTCAGTACAAATCAAGAAACGGGATAGAACTACCGGATTCCGCCCAGACACTCCCATACCATAGTGTGGATAAAGAGAATCAAGCTCAAACTGAGAGAGACCGCTTTCACTCTCTTCCATGGAAGCTTTAACTTTCTCAACCCCTTATTCCCGCCATTTCTCCAACAAAAGCTCAAAGGGTCAACCTATCGTTTACTCCTCCTCGACTTGCTCAGCACAGCCCCTCTCACTCCGTTCAAGAAATGCATTCACTATAAGAAACTTTGGAATTTTCCATTTGAAAAAACTATTGATTTGGGTGGGGTTTTTTTTTTTTTTGATTAATTTGATGAATTATTTGTTCTGGGTTTTCTTTAGTTTCGTGAATGAATTGTTTGGCAGGGAGAGGTGGCTGGATTGGTGAATTTACTAAGTGTAAGTGTACGTGAATGCCAGCAAAGAGTATGGTGTGTGCCCGTGCATGTGTTTTTGAATGCCAGTGCATGTGTTTTTGAATGCCAATGCTTGTGTTTTTTAGAGCCAGCAAAAATTATTACCAGTGTTTTTGAGTGCCAGTGTATGTGTTTTTGAGTGCCAGTGCATGTGTTTTTTAATGCCAGTGCATGTGTTTTTGAATGTCAGTGCTTGTGTTTTTGAGAGCCAGCAAAAATGTTAGTGTAATAAAGTGCCAGTGTTAGTGTAACAGAGTGCCAGTGTGAAGAGTGCCAGTTCATGTATATAAAAGTGCCCGCGTAAAAAGCGCCAGTGCCAGTTTAACAAAATGCCAGTGTTAGTGTACTGGCACTTTGTTAAACTGGCACTACACTTTTTACACTGGCACTTTGTTACACATGCACTGATACTTTGTTTACCCTGGCACTTTGTTAAACTGGTACTGACACTTTTTTACACTGACACTTTGTTACACATGCACTGGCACTTTGTCACACTGGCACTTTGTTAAACTGGCACTGGCACAAACGAGGAAACACAAAACACGTTTTTCCTAAGTGCCAGAAAAAACGCGTTTTTTATAAGACCAACTCCACAAATAAAGATTTATATCAATATAAACTAATTTTAAAGCAGGCAACACAAGTAAACTTTACACAAATTGCTACAAATAAAGACAGGTAAATCATGATCACATAAATAAATATTTATATCAATAAAAATTGAGATAGAGAGAGATACATGTTTGTGGATCGAAAACAGTAACGAAAACGAATTAGTGGTCGTGATAAAGTGCACTGACGGCGATGAAAACGACGACGAAGGCGGAAGTCTACTTAGGGTTTCTCCGTTTCTGTTCTCTACTTTTCTCGAGTCTCTCTCGCTTAACGATTCACGGATTGAATACACAAAGTCGATGTAGCCCCAGAATTTTCACTTAAAAATGATATTATTTTGTGACAAAAAAAATATAAAAATATAGTGGGCTGGTCCATTCGGACCCGTTTTGATCCGCACCCATATGGGTCAGTCCGAATTGACCCTCTTTTATTTGATTTAGTAGTTTTAAAACTCAATTCACCCTTATTGTATGGCGGGACGCGTTGACTCGACGGACAAACCCAAATTGATGACGGCTCTGCTTATAACACCTTCTCTTCTATCAATATTATGCTAATTTTCTTAATCCATTTTCATCAATTTCGGTCTCACTTATTATTGAACAGTGGGGAGTAGGGATGATCAAATCGGACAGGAATTGGAAAATCGGATCGGAACCGGATCGGAAAAGCCCGGAACCGGAGCGAATCGGGGAGAAAACCGGAATCGGGGTTAGTGCGGGCCGGTTAAGGGTTACAAAAATGCCAAATCGGACCGGAACCGGAACCGTGAACCGGACGAAATTTCCACGTTTTCCAAATAACCGGACCGGAACCGGCCCGAAAAAGTCCGAAACCGGAGCGAACCGGGGAGAAAACCGGAACCGGAAGGACCGGAACCGGGGTTAGTGCGGGCCGGTTAAGGGTTACCATTTGGCCGAACCGAAATCGGCGGTTCAAGGCCCGGAACCGAAACCGGACCGAATTTGGTCATCCCTAGTAGTGGGGAGGGTGTGTAAAGTGCGTCACTGCTTGGGACCCCTAATTTGGACGGCCCGTTACTTTATGATGTCCTTATTTCCGTCCCAAATGGGCCAAATGAACGTTTAAAATCATGTTTAAAAAAAAAATGGGATGGAAATAATAGTGTTATATTTTAATAATATAATTTCAATCTTCAAAATATTTGATAATTTTTTGTAGTTTTTCACATTTTATTACTTCTAAATGTGAAATTGTATTTTATTTTCTGTAATTATTTTTAGGATATAATTTTAAATTTTAAACAAGGTCCCTAAAATATTAGGATCGACCTTATGGGACCCTGAGTATATCCTTCAAAAAGAACCACAAATTTGAAAAACACTTTGGTAACTTTTTAAAAATATAACACTTTTTTTTTTTTAATTTACAAATTTTTGAACACAAACTGAATTATCATTAATTAATTGAATAATTAGTTAACGAGTAATTGGGCTAACAATTACAACATCTAATAAAACAATTCCAAATCACACTATGTAACCAAAATTTGATTCAACCTTAAAAAGGGTTTCAAACCTTTAAAGTCGCCAACTTCATGGGGCTGGAAAGGCCCCATGAGCAATAATTTGGTTATAATGAGCAAACAGGCCCTGCCTTATGCCACAGGGCACAGCCACAGCCACAACCACAGCCACAGGGGGGCTCTCAAACTAAAGAAAAGAATATGCTTTAAAGATGACAATGAAGCATGCCATGTTCTTAGTGACCTGTAAATATCAAATCCAAACCCTTTGCCATGCTACATGTTTCCATACTTTCTTTGTCACAAAAAAAAAAAAAAAAACCAATAACTTAAACGTATTCATGTTCTACATAAAGCCGTCTCCGAAAAGCGGAGGCTCTATTGACAACAAGAGATGGGTCAAGAATGTCAAATTTTATCATGCCATATAAAATGTGAAAAAAGAAAAAAAAAAAATACAGAGAAACCTTCGATACACTATCCCCTGAAAAGGAGATAAACCAATTATCCAGAATCCAGCTCCTCAAAAAAAAAAAAAAACATAAAATGAAATGAAATAAAATAAAATAAATTCAGAAAAGAACCTGTAAGTATCACAACAATAAGATACCTCAGTCAGCAACCCATCACAGCACAATTATAAACAAAACCACCCGAGTGTTTCCGGGCAAGTAAATTCCACTGCGGGGGTCCTTCATCTGGCACCCAAGAGTTGATCTCAATCATCCCACCGTATGCCGCTCTGGGCCCACCAATAACAATAAGCTGGTCCCCACATGCCCTAAACGCCAGTCCCCACCCGTTCATGGAGCTCGCGTGTTCCGGCAACCCACCAACCGTAATCCATACATTCCTCTCCTTGTCATACCTCCTCACTTCCTGTTCTTCGTAATAAGCTCCATACAACTGATTCTTTACCACCGCTAGCAGCGGAGGTGCCTTGGCTGTCGCCGGAGCATCACCGCCTCCGGCAGGTGGCACAGGGAACATATTGGGAATCTCCGTCCAAGTTCTTGTCTCCATATCATACACTTCTCCACATGTAAGCTCATTCGGATTTCCTACTCCTATCCCACCAATAACATAAAACTTTTCATTCATAAATACCCCCGAGCACATTTTCCTAGCTTTATTCATGCTTGGGAGAGTTACCCAAGTCCCGATTTCTGAATTATAAAGCTCAGCTGAGCTTAAGATGTTTCCCCATGGATCACAACCTCCAGCAACAATTGCGATTTCACCAAGACTAGCGGAACCAAACAGACATCTCGGTGTATTTGTTCTCATACCAGATGACCATGAATTTGTCAAAATACTATATTTATAAACTACATGAGAAGTTATTTCCTTCCCGAAGACAAGAAGCTCGGTGCCAACAGCCAAGGACTCCTTGTCTGAACACATAAAGCATTCATTACATTCTATTGTAGGCAAACGCAACCATCGACCACAAATGGGATCATAAGCCTCCCACTCAAAAAGGTTGCAAGAAAAGTAAACCCAATGTTCTACAATCCCCATCAACCTTCTCAGCCTATAAAGCTCCCCGTTGCGAATTAGAGATTGAAAACTCCGATTCAATGCGGCAATCGAGCCATAATCTGACCTTGAGCAACGCAATAGGCAATTAATTGAGAGATCTCGGCCGATTTGGTTAATCAGCGAACTTGAATCTGACATATCTCCACGCTGACGTTGGTTATCTGACTGGTCGGCGTCAGAAATAGGTTGACCATGAAAATCTTGAAGTCTCCCTTCTTTGTCCAATGGCTTAAATGTCTTTCTCAAGCCAAGTACTTCTCCATCTTCAAGGCGGCGCTTTCCCTTGGCAAGCTCAACAACACAGAAAGCATTGTAAACCCACGTGCTCTCTTGCTCACAGGCACTTGGCAAGTCCCGGGAAACAAGGAACATAGGACCCTCCAACATGACGAATGTCAAACTACGTGGTGCGGAACGTAATTGTCGGGAATGCTTCCAAAAAATCAATGGAAATCCTCGTGTTGCTACCGCATCATAAGGAATAAAGACCTATCAGTTACAAAATTTGAATTTAGCTTCACAGATACGCCAATCTTGAGTCATTTATTCAGTTTGAACATGCTTGCAAAGAAAATGAATGTCTAACACGCCTGCTTAGGAAGTAACACTAAACAAATTATGGTATCAGAACTAATTAACAACCTAAAAACTTCTATTACAGAGTAAATAAGACCCGCCAACATAAACTTCATTGGGGGAAAAAGGATCTTGGAGTATTTTTTCAGAGATGTATAATAAAATGATACAAACACATTGCAGAATTGATACCACGACTGCAGAATTCTTTTCCTGATTTTGGTTGCCGTAGAGTCTATTTCTAAAATAGGCTTACAACTTCTTAATGTTGTAACTATAACCCCCAATTATAGAATAAAAAGAGCAAAAAAGGAACGGAAAGAGAGAGTAGGATATAGAGTGGAGGTTATGTTATACTCTCTGTCCCAGAATAAATGTCACACTTTCCATTTTGGTTCTCCCATAAAAAATGTCGCATTTCCAAATAAGGAAAGTGACTTAACGTATTACTATCATTATACAAGTAATGTACAAACTAGGAAAGCATCTTTCTTAAAAACGTTGGCAAGTCAACTGTGACATTAAGTCTGGAACAGAGGGAGTAAAACAACTACTCTCAAGGACTAACGGATTACTAAAAAGGTTCAACCTTTACATAACAGGATTCAAATAGGACTTACGGATTATTACTAATCCAACCGAAGGAAATTGTGGGGAATAAATATCTGAACAAACAAAAGAATTTCCTTAATGAAATACAAAGAAGTTGAACAAAGGAAGAACAAAACTGAAAATGTAATGAATTCATCAACTTCCAACAAAGATAGATTTGAGAAATGATTCGTCGTTTCAATATTTTATATTTAACTGATACCTCTATCCCAAAATGAGGTCCTTTTCTGCTGATGATCATTCATTTTTGCAAAGGAGAGAGTACTAATTATTATAGCGGGGATAACAATTCGGGAAGCAAAAAACAAATCACGCATGAATGGATTCACAAGAGTAAATTTGAAAAGAAATTGGACATTCATTTTGGAATGGAGGGAGTAATAAATGACAAAAAAAAAAATAAAATAAAATAAAATAAAGAGCCCTAACAACAAAAAATACCCAAAATTGATCTATGGGTTTCCACCCAAATATAGAAATCAATCATTCTACAATTACTAGCATTTATCCCACACAGTTGATCGATGTAAATCAAATATTAACTTATTATATAATCATTTAAATCCAAATCAATTTCAAAACAAGCACAGTGAACCAAGAAACATAACTTAATTGCAAAAGCAATGATCTAGATACAGAATTGAAATCTTGAATTGCACACATACCTTCCCAGTCAAAATCAACTACAATCACCAACACCCAACTCAGTAAAATCAATTAATACCCTATACATCGCCTCTCGAGATAGAGAGAGAAAGCTTACAGATTTTCAATCAGCAGGAGAGAGATTGGGATCACATACACATATAGATAAACTTATTCTAATGTATATATAATCTTCAGCTTCGATTGGAGTTCATCTGGAGGCACTTTTTCTTTGATTCTATCTCTGCAACTGAGCCCCTTTCTCTCTCTCCCTCTTTCTTTCTCTCTCTAGATTTTATTTCCTTTATTTTTGTGGATTTATTTGCGGATGGGGAGGATGAGGACATTAAGGGGGTGTATATATATAACTTATTGAAACTTTTAACGGAAATGGTTTGAAGGGAGGCTAGTGGTGGGCCCCAATAATTGAGGGATGAAATGAAACAGCTAAACCGCCGTTAAGCGCACGTGTAAGCATGGCTGGTTTTTTCTATTTCGCACGCGAAACCGTTAACCTTTCTCACGGTTTTGGTAGTCCCAGAAAAGGTATCCGTTCTCCGTACGCCTCTCCGTTATTTTCCAGTTAGCATTTTTTCGTGCCCATCCTATTTGACACACTCCGGCCCTCTACTTTTTTTTTTTTTTTCTAAACCCAACTCTTTTACGGTTTTACCGTAATTTGATAGCGAAGCTCAGTTTGTTTCAACGAAAAATATTTTACGAAAAATGATTTTCGTAAATATTTTTTGAAAAATAATTTTTTTGTAAAATATTTTTCGAAAAATGAGATAAACATGTTTTCGACTGTTAGATAAGGAAAATATTTCTCGAAAAAAATTTCTTGTGTTTAATGAAAATATTTTTCGATAAAAATACAATTGAGTGGGGGGAGGGGTGGTGGTGCTGAGTGGAGTGGGTTAGGGGCGGGGGTTGAGGGCAGGGGTGGTGGTGGTGAGTTGAGTGAGGTGGAGAGTTGTTAAAAATAAATTTTAAATGATTAAATTTTTTTTCACAAAGCGGGGTGGTGGGGGTGGGGGCGGTGGTGGTGGTGAGTGGGGTGGGGAGTTGTTAAAAATCAATTTTAAATTATTAATTTTTTTTTACCCAATGGGGGATGGGGGTGGGGGCAGGGGTGGTGGTGGTGATGGTGAGTGGAGTGGGATAGGGAGTTGTTAAAAATCAATTTTAAATGATTAAATTTTTTATAACCTGACGGGGGATGGGGGGGCCAGGGGTGGTGGTGGTGAGTGGAGTGGGGTGAGGAGTTGTTAAAAGTAAATTTTAAATGATTAATTTTTTTTTTACCCGATGGGGGGGAGGGGAGGGGTGGGGTTGTGGTGGGGTTGTGGTGGTGAGTGAGGTGGGGGTGGGGGGCAGTGGGTGGTGGTCGTGAGTGGGGTGGGTAACGTGGGGGGTGTATGAAAAGTTAGGTGTGTGAGGGTGTTACCATTTTTCGAAAAATGTTTTACTTAGAAAAAATTTGTAAGTCATTTTATGCCGAAAAGGGTGTAAAACATTTTTCGGTGCTTACCAAACACCAAAAAATGAAAAAAAACGTTTTTTGAAAAACATTTTACGGGCAAACAAACAGAGCCTAACTATGTAAAAATGGCAATGACTATAATGATACTTTTTGACTTTACAATTTTGTCAACTTAGTGGCTAATTTTGATATTACATTGTTACCTTGCAATATAGAAATGTTGGAAATGGATACAAACCTTGGACGAGAAGAATGATCAAGGTTGCACGAAAAAAAAGAGAAGAAAAACGGCAGAAGGCAGTGACATGGTCGTGCATGTTAAGTTGCACGGTCGTGTATGACCAAAATCTGGAAAAAGGAATTTCTAATCCACGATCGTGCAAGGTATAACTAGAGTCGTCAATACGGGATAACGGGACGGGACGACACTATGTTGTCCCGCGACTAATGCGGGACGGGACGGGATGGATTTTCGCGGGAATAAAATATTTCGTCCCGTCCCAAATCTACTGCGGGACGCGGGACAATGCTGGACAATGCGGGACAATAAGACTTTAAATACTTCAACATGTTTGTGTTAGACTAGCTCAAGCTTAAGTATACATTATATGTGGCCTAACAATTAGCTAGGCCGGATGAAATTATATAATCAAAATATATTAAGACTGGCCTGACATTGATGAATTTTAAAAGTGAATGCAAATTGGGTTGGAGATTGGTATACGTTTCACTTCATGTTTCAAAACTTAGGTACAAGTAGAGCCGTCAATACGGGATAACGGGATGAGACGGGACGGCACTATGTTGTACCGCGACTAATGCGGGACGGGACGAATTTTCGCGGGCCTAAAATTTTCCGTCCCATCCCGTTCCATTTGTATGGCGGGACGGGACGTCCCGACGGGACCGTCCCAAATTGATGGCTCTAGGTATAACGGGCAGAAGTTGGGCTGTATCAGGATTTCGGTGGATGGTTTTCTTATTGTGCGTGGGACACTATTGGCAACGAAATTTCTTTATTGGGCAGGAAGTAGATTACTTTTTGGAGAAGGAATTGGAATCATTGTGGGTTTAGGTTTGTTATTCCTACAAATACAAGTGATGACCTAGAATATTGTGTTGATTGTGTGATCAAAGTAGTTGTCGCTAATTTGTGTTAGCCAAAAAGAATCTATGAGATCAACAAATAAATCCAAGACAGTGGTGGGTCTTTGGGTGCCCTTAGGGGCATTCCAAAGGTGGCTTAACTAGGAGTTATTTAGGGTTTATTTATGTGAAGGTGTGTTCATGATTGGAGGCTATGTTTATTGTTGTAAATATAAGCGAATATTGTAACACAACAGATTTGTTGATATCCTGGCTTGTTAGTTCCCCATATGTAGTCCGAATGAGTTAACTGGGTGAACAAATTGCGTGTTTTCTTCTTCTATTACTTTTCATATGGATGTTGCATACATGTTATCTATTACTTATATACTTGGTATGGGATAAATGACGCGCCCCGAACCGTGGTCCTACTTGGCCCCACGCACGGGACACGCTCGGAAGACGCCTTTTAAAAAAAACTTTCGAAATGTCCTTTAAAAAACATTTGATATATATAAAACCTGTTTAACTTAAAGAAACTTTCATAACATACCATTAATGGTAACATCATTTACTTCAACTCCAAACTCAAACAACTTTACAAATCAAGGAACATAGTTCCAAAATATACAATATTTACAATCAGTAAAGAGTTTCAAAATAGTGACAACATCTCAAGTCTCGGGTATACTATCCCTTGGTTATACATTTACATAATGCAACCAACGACAAAATACCCTGCCCAAAATACAACCCAACTCGACGTCCTCTCCCTGCTCAACATGGCATATGCCCTGGCTCACCCCTATCTAAAAAAACAATAAAAGGACGGGGTGAGATAAATCTCAGCAAGCTATTACATATGCAGCAATATGATATACAATCACATTATGAAAGCATATAACATCAAACTCCTCATATAAATATCACAATCTTGTCAAGACAAAGAAGAATATATACAATAACACATAAGTGCAATAATGTAACACCTAGAAGGATACTGAGCCAAGGTTTAATCCCAAAAGGATATATCAATCTGAGCAGCATCAACAGCTGAAGAAGCGGTTCCAGAACCCAGTAACAATATCAACAATATGGGTGAAAATAACACAAAGTCATACCCCCAAAGTGCAACTAGACCTCACCCAAAAAGAGGAGCTAGCCCACTACTCAAACCATGGCCAATGGAAGGGGAAAAGGGACCCAGTGTATGGATTACAATGAACTCGGCTCGGGTGTCATTATAATCCCATATCACTGCCCAAACAATCAAGTACCAGCTGGACTTTAAATAAAAGTACAGTAATAAATACTTGCTTTAAACAACCAATATATGATTCCAAAGTAGGGAACCATATCAAATATATCATAACAAGATGATAACAAGTGTCACTCATAAGTAGCACAACTGCTAAACAATCATTGAACAATTCATTTTAACTTAGGATTCCAAACTAGGAAACCCTATCAAGCACACCACAAAGATGTCAAACAAGTCCAAATTGTGTAACACATAAGGTCTACACACTTAATATAACAATTCAAGGATCTATCATCAACCATATAAAGATGTAGAGCCATTTAGATATCATGGAAATCAAGTGTTCTAACCTACTTTAACCACATATTTAACCACCTTCCCAATATCACAATTGATGGACTTGCGACCATCATTATGAGACCTTGGGTCACATGTGATCGGAATAGGGACGCCTCTTTTTATAGTCCAAGAATGAGACTCTTTAGAAAGGAAGGATCTTTGCCCATCAATCCTACATCTTGAGACGATTTGAGCTTGATAGGGATATTTATGCTCGTCTCAAGTGATGATCGGAGATGTAGGGGCTCAAGTTCATCCTTTTCTAAAGGAATATCTGACTATGGCATCTTTATGTGGAGGAAATGATGTAAAGATAGGACCTTTACACCATTACACCCCAAGAGATGCTTCAAGTACTAAAGGGACTAAGGGGAGGGATATAAAGATTGGATCTTTATGCTCATCATATGCCTTTTTGTGCCTTATGAAGGTCACTAGGCAATCCTTGGAGAGTGATCCAACCATGAGGGACATGGGGAATGCATTTTTAAAGTAAAGATGACATTTTTATGCAAATATGTGTAAGGAACACTATGCAAGCTAGGACTAGGAATGTAAAGGGAGGACCTTTATGGCTTTCCTATGTCCTTTAAGCACCATTTAGGTGAACAATCCTTTAAATCAATGTCTATGGGGAGGGGAATGACATTTATGGATAAAGATGACATTTTTAATGAAAGATGACATTTTTATATAGAAAAGTTGACATTTTCACATCATCATGTGAGAGATCCACCCTAGAACAAGCCATTTAGGGTCTTATTGTTCATCCTTGGGATGAATCCTCCATGAATCCTATGTGATAGGGGAATAGGGGTATTATGATCTACATAGATAAAGACTTGATTTTTATGACAATAAATCAAATATAAAGCAAGTAGATAGCAATATAAATAGCAAGGAGCAATATAACAAGTATGACAAGTATATTTTAAAGAGAAGAGGAGAAGAGGATACTAATGGTGGTGTTCCTCTATCTCCCTTGAAGGTTTCCTAAGAAATGAGCAACTTTGGAGGGGTTTTGGAGAGGAGGGAGGTGATTTTGAGAGGTTTCAGCTTTCTGGAAATTCGTGGCTATATTTTGACAGAGTAACAGTGCTCAAAATTGTATCTCAAAATGGGTAGAGGAGGCCTCTATTTATAGGCAGATTTGTGTTTCCTAATGAAGCTGTGTGGATGTAACCTTTGGCTAATGAAGCCGTGCGGTCTTATCCATTAGTGACTCAGCCTATTTCTAGAATCATGCAAGGTGGTATTCTAGAAGCTCTTTCCAACTAGGGACTACGTGGAATTTTAATTTCTAACAAGTCCTTCACCCCTTGGAAGGTTTGGGAAAGTTCCCAAATTGCCCCTGAACTTTAGAAAAGTTCGGGGAATTGCCGGGAAACTTAATCGGAAGGCATGAGCTAGATTTGGGTACTTACAGTATGTACAAGTACAAGACAGAGAGGTCATCTCGTTCTTAAAGAAAACATCTTAAGCAGATTTGGCGTTCCTTCGGAAATCATTTGTGACAATGGTTCTCAGTTTATCAGCAAAAAGACCAGGCATTTCTGTTCAAGGTGGGGAATCAAATTGATAACGTCAACCCCTGTGCATCCTCAAGCCAACGGACAAGCTGAGTCAAGCAACAAGTTGATCATTAATAATCTGAAAAAAACGTTTGGACCAGAAAAGGGGAAGATGGGCCGATGAATTACCAATTGTATTATGGGCTGACTGGACGACATCTAAAAATGCCACGGGACAGGCGCCATATTCTTTAGTATTTGGCCTTTGAAGTTGTACTCCCATAGAAGCAACAATCCCAATCGTAAGATATAGGCTGTTGACTCACTGGAGACAACAATTACCTTCGGCTCAGGATTTAGATACCGTAGACGAACTCAGGGACATAGCCAAGATAATGATGGCTGCCTATCAACAAAGAATTGCCAGGTCGTACAACAAGAACGTGAGAATAAGACGCTTTCAGGATGGAGACATGGTGCTAAGAAAGGTGTTCCAAAATACTAGAGAGTTACACGCGAGAAAATTGGCTCCGAAGTGGGAGGGTCCCTACCTCGTTGACGCTGAAGCTGGAAAGGGTGCATATTGGTTGTCTACCCCAGATGGCATCAGAATACCTAGAAGCTGGAACGCCCTACACCTGAAGCATTATTACATGTAAGTTGAAATTTATCGCAATTTTCACACCCAGGTACGAGCTTTATCTCAAAATAACTTCTTTTAATTTTATTTCTTTTTTATTTAAATCAAAATCTCTACTGACTTAAGTATCGGAGGGGTGTTAGCTCCAACCCTAATGTATTGCTATTTTGCAAGATGTCATTATAAACTGCGATAGTCCAAGATGTATGACTGTATGGTCAATATGAGCAACTGTGCAAACTATCAACATTTCCAAGTTGTAAGGTAAACATCTTCTACATCCTAAATGATTATACATTTTTCATAAAGTTCATTGATTATCATAAACCTGCCTCATGCGCATGTAAAGGTATTTCACCTCCTACGGTTTAAAAGATTTTACATCTTTTCTAAGTCTATTGGTTATCATAACCCCGCCCGTGCGCACGCTTTCTCACCATTTGAGAACTGAGATTCTAATGGTTACAACATTGTTACATGTTGTCTTTTCAAACTGGTTACAACATTGTTACATGTTGTCTTTTCAACTTGGTTATAACATTGACATGTTATCCCCGTCAAGTGGTTGTGACATTCACATGTTACCAATGAACAACAAAAAGTCCATAATCAAAGAAGCAATCCCAAGGTTAAAGTATCAAAGAAAAGAGGCAAAACGCCCAGCGAAACTAAGATGTTGAACCAACCCAACATCTCCAAAAAAGCTAATGTGCCGACTCTTATGAGTCCTTACAAATCAAAAAATCTCTTTATGAGGATAAGCCCTCACCAAATTATTTCTGAGAGAAAAAGAAAAAACATTCTATGGTCATTCAGTATTACTGTCTTGAGCATCGTCAACTTGCTCAATCTTCTTGGAGGTAACTTCACCCGCTTTTTCAGCAATGATCCTTTGCAAGACTGCATTCTCCTCCTCTAAATCCCAAGTCACGTGTTCTCCCACACGGTATTCTTTGATCATTTGGATTCTTGCTTCAAAAACTGACTTTGCAGTCTCATTCACCATGTCATCACGGAGTATCTCCATCTCTCTCGCATGCCTATTGTCAACACTGGCAAGTCTGGATCTCTATTTCAAAATTTCTTCATCCTTAGCCTTGACTTCTAACCTCTTCTCTCTCAATATTTTGAAAGCATCCTTCAGATACTTCTCATACTCAGCTTTATCCATATCTAAAGTGTCGCATTTTACTTTCCACATTCTGATTTCTTTGGACATCATCTTGGCAATCGATACGGCCTGTTATCAACAATTGATATTGACCAATACGCAAAAGGATATCCAAGCAAAAAAACAAATGACCCATTAGCTGATTCTCTAACACCTCCTCACTCCGAGTTTCCTTTTCCACGTTTGTATCTCAATCCTCCCTCTTCCTCTTCAATGTGACCTTATCGTCCGCTCCAAGTAGACTCCCTTCCACTTTCTTCTTGCCCTTATATTTAGCCATGATATCGTTCGTTGTAAAGGCGGATCGAGTCACTGCAAATAAAGGCATATGTCAGTATGGGATATGAATGAACTCTTCAAGAAAACTGATCTGATGACGCGATGGAGCGAACTCACTTTTTGAAAAGATGCTGAAGAATTTGCACTTTGAATTTGGTGAATACGGAAGAAGATTGCGCCTTTAGGATGATCTTGCCATAATATAGGGAAAGACACCGGTATAGAAGGGATTTGAAGAGATTTGTTGCTATTATGGCCATCCGAAAATGACGGTTATTGATCTCTATCATGACTCTGCAACTTGCTTTTAACCGTCACACGAAAATATTCTTGTCAAAATACTGAAACTTTTCGTATTCAGTATGAAAAGCCTCAATATTTTGGGGGCAATTGTTTCACCCCAACAAATCACTTTACATGTTCTTGACTTACATCTTAGACTGACACCTTGAAATTTTTTGTTGTATATTTCCTATTTTTCAGGAACGGAATTATGAATAAAATAACTCACTCATATGACCATTTGGACTTGGTCAAACGACGACATAATGACCCCATTTATCAACCAAAGAGATAACGACTGATCCTCACCAACAGATAGCGAAATTCTAGGCGAAATATCAGCATGACAGTCAAGTTGTTATTTTCGATTACAATCGTATATATATATAACCCTAGGACGCACATGTATCCACGTTACACACTCTTGCTCACTCTTGTACTGCGCTTTGTACTCAGAAACTACTAAGATCAATAAGACTTTTTTGGTTTAGGTAGGCTTTCCAAAAGTCTCCCGAAGTTTTTTTCCTGCGAACGTTTGTTCAACGGTTTTTCTCGTTAAATCCTCGTGTTCATCTTGCTTTGTGAATTATATTCCATTTGTGCCCAAACATCATTGATAAGATAAATTTAATTGTTGAAATTTGTCCAAAACACCAACAATAAATACATATTTAAAAGGGACCCAAAACTCTCTGAGATTTTAGCATGTAAGTTGTAGTCAAGATTGAGTCTGATAAAATAATGGAAAATTTTGGGCAGTGAAACACAACAATAATTTATATATAAGGTTCAACATATCAATTGTACATCTATTAACAATCTATAGTATAAATAAGAACGGTCTATCTCATTCATGTGAACAGTACTATAAATAGTGTCAACTGTTAAATTTTTCATTTTGCCCTCACTAAGTTGTTCCTTTCCCATTTTGCCCTTAAAACAAAAAAAAAAAAAAAGTGTCCTCGAACACGGGCTTTTACTAGTATCATACTGTATATGAAACCGTATGGATTCTGCAAACTTTATTTAGAAGAGATATATAATATTGTCAGATTTCCTTTGCTGGCAATATCAATTATCATTTTAATGGGGTTGGACATAAGAATGTTAAATAACACGAAAAAGGAATGATGTTTCATAATTACTTTTGTACATTTTTTTATGATTCAACTTTATTATATTTTGTTGTTTGAAGATTCAAACTATATGTGCGAAAATGATTTGTTTATAAATGCAGTTTCCTTTCCCCCTCTTTGTCCCATTCTTTGGATTGGCCTTATAAGTAACTAGCCAAGGATTTGCATTTATCTTCATTAGAGGTTCCATTAAAAAATATTAACAAAATTAGAGATCGAGAGAAAGCAAGATTGTAATAATAGCAGTAATAATTTGGTTAAAACTGCTAAAAAAAAAAACATAAATAATGAAAATGAAAATTAAAATTAAACCAAAATATGATAGTTTAAACTAAATTTCCAAAAAAGTTTGTTGTTTAGCCAAGCAATAAATTAATGTTGTACAGTGTACAAGCAAGATAAATTAATGTAAAATGTACTATAATATAATATCCATATTCAACTTTTAATTATTATATTCTACTTTAAAACAAACATGACATGTACTCCACTTTTTAACTTTTAAGTGTGAGCACAAAATTTATAAAAACTTACATGTAAATGTACAAGTCTAGTTGTGCAGCAAAAGGGCACACCCCCTAGCATTCCTCCCAAAGTTGAAGGAATGGTACAATGGACCATATAGTTGTGTATAAAGAGCCTCAAAAAGATACTAACTACTCCCTCCGTCTCAATTTAAAAAATTTAATTTGACTTGTTACGGTGATTAAAAACATATAAATATTGTAAGTATAAAAAATAAAGTATGAGAGAAGGTGGATATGGAGTTTTTGTTGTGATAATTACAAGTGAATTCTATTGTCCTTTTTAAATAATAAAACGACTAAAAACTTTAAACTGTGAAAAAATAAAATAAAAATTTTAAATCAGGAGGAGGGAGTATATAACCTACTTCCTCCGTTCCACCCGAAGCTTCATCTTTTACTAAAATGGGTGTCCCGGTATAGAAGCTTCACCATTTCTGAAATGAAAAAGGTTTATTAATATTCTATTATACATACCTCACTTCTCATTCTCACATTCATAAATTATGGGTCCTACTTGTCATATTCACTAACTTTTCTCTCACACATTTAAATTATGGGTCTCACTTATTTATTCTCTCTCACAATCATTTTTCACTCAACACTTTTTTTAAATTTTATGTCAACACCAAAATGGTGAAGCTTGAATCGGAATGGAGAGAGTATTTATGAATATTTTAATATATTTATAATGTCTATCAAATAAAAAAACTTGATGATGCCAAAATCGTCAAATCAGCCCAAATTCAAGCGTTGAATGCTCCGGCGATTGCAAGGCCTGAAAATAAGAGAAAACACGTAAACTAAGCCGGGGCGGATCCGGCTAAAGGCCCTCCGGCGTGAGAGTAAGTTCACGGTTGATATTAGAGAAATCAAATTGACAGAGTTTCTCCAATGTAAAAAGTAACCTACCAAATAATGAGCCATGGGGCTTGTATTTATAGGAATGGATTGATAGAATCCATGTTGAAATAAACTTGTAAAGAGATAAGATATAATTCTAATAGAATTATATCTGTTAAGGAGTCATTGTTTGACTTGAATTGATGTTGATAAGTATAATCCTGATTGGATCATGGCTGTATAATCCTTGTTGAATAAGGATTGTATGTTCTGATAACCGGAACGCCGAGGAACACAAATGTTTTACCTCGGCCTTAACAAATAGACCGAGGTAAATGATTCTGCTTCCTCGTCATTTGGAGATTGGCCGGTACGGTGATATGCCGAGGTAAATGATTTAGTTTCCTCGTCATGGTGGAGAATGCCGAGGTAAGAACTTTAGTTTCCTCGTCTCTTGCTGCATACCGGCCCAAACATGTTGTTATAAGGCTGAGATAAACGCTCCTTGTCATATGAGGAAGACCCTACTCGGCCCTGATACTTGGTTATTTAGATAATATTCATGGCCCAATTCAATTAGGCCCAGCTTGCGCAAACCCATATTCGTATCTCAGTTTATACTGTTCAGTGGCCCCCGACTTTCTAGCTCGGATTAGGACGAGTAGAAAGTCATCTTGTCCTCGTCATATGGATGGAATACGAACGGTTTTGACACGTGTCCTCGGCGTCGCTTCATATAACTGACGGTTGCCATTCTGGGGCCCCCCAGTCTTGTCACGCCTTGAAACCGTCAATTCGCATTTAATTCTTGGGGCGCCCGACCCGGAATGTTTACTTTACCCATGGGTTTAACCCGATTGAGGGGTATAAAAAGCTAAATCCTTCTCATTTTACTCTTTACAAACCCCAAATACTCGAGAGCAACTACCAAGGTTCAGGCGACAAGAATTCGGCGACCTTGATCTTGTTCGACCCAGCTTCCTACGAGCTAGCTTTCGTTGTGATTCCATCAACCTCTTCAAACTCAGGTATGAAATTTATCCCCTTTTGTGCATTTTGAATCTGGTTTCCATCTTCTTAGGGTTTTTTGGGAAGAATCTTGAACACACCAAGAACTGGCAAACCTCCATTGTTTAAAGAATGAAGCTTTTCTTCATCAATCCAAAAACTTCAAACTTTTTGATTTTCACTGTATTTTATATGGACTTTCTTGAATATTGAATGAACTCCCCCTTTTATTTTTGATTCCCCTTAGAAATGGCTCGTTCTTGGGACCATTCTCCCGATTCCGTTATGGATATCATACCGGAAATTTGAGGGTCTATCGTAGAGAGAGGTCCATGGTTGATGCTCACTGGATGATGTAAGCAAGCGGTTAAGAGGTTATGGTCGAACTCGTCTATTCCTCCAATACCCCGACTCCACAAGAATAGATAGGATTGAGTCCGGTTCCCCCAACATTATAGTTTTTTGAGGATAGGGCCGAGATGATGGAGCACATCGATCCGTTCTACCCGGCCTCCGATCGCGAAATGCGTGAGCGCCTCGAGAGGTACGGCTCCCTCCTCGGCCTTATTAAATGACGAGGAGGGGAATCTCCCTTCCCCGTCCTAAATCGCCATGGACGAGGTCACTAATTTTGTCTCCTCGTCTTTATGCGAGATATGACGGGAAGAGAAGGAGAACCCTCCTCGTCTACTCAGATAGTTGATGCTTTCATGGATGAAGCACACACTGATGGCCGTTTGGCCCGAAGAAGAGGAGGCCGAGGACGAGGAGGCCAAGGATTAGGACAAAGGCAAGAGAGGACCCCAAGAGCCGGGGATCCACGTCTTTGGAAAAGCTATACTCCAAGTACGGGGTAGACAAAGCTGAGTACAGGCTAACTTATATGGGCCACATGGAGCTGAAGACAAAAAAGGAAGAGGACGACTTTTACTATAACCAAGACTTTGTCCACTTCTACTTCAAACAATTCCAACAAGGACTTCGTCTTCCACTGGATCCTTTCATCTGCGAATTTCTGGACGACGTGAGGGCGGTGTCGGCCATGCTAGGAGCCAATGATACCCGGGTCCTTGTCAGCTTCATCATCCTTTGCCGTAGCTTAGGGTATGAGCCAACCATGGGAGCCTTTAGGCATTTCTACCATGTCCAATTTGTCAAGGAGAGCTGGCTCCTCGTCATCAAGAGTGCGTCTAAGAAACCAAAGTTGCTCCTCCCAATGTCTAGCAAAGTTGCTGGTTGGGATAACCACGTTATTAGGGTGGAGAGCCGCCAAGGATGGGAGTTCCAGTCTCCTTGTAAAGGTCCAACTTCTTCGTTCCCCGTCCAACAATATGAATGGACCAAGGACTTGATTAAACGCCTAGAAGAATTTGTCGAGGTGGGAGTCCTCGATTGGTCAGTGATTGAGTCCTCGGACCATTATTACATTCAAGCGGGTTTAATGCCGGGGAAGAAGGATGGGGTATCTCCCCTTGTCACCGTAAAGAGGGGGAGACGCTTCAATGACTGGACGATTCACCCCGGCTTAGTGTTCCATGAGGATTGCATTACATGCAAGACTGAACGTCCCCGGGACCAATGTTTGAAAGCCGTCGATATAGTTGGACGTAAATGTTTCTTTTTTACTTGGTACTTTTCAAATGCTTGTTACCTCTACCCGTATTTAACTCTTTCCTCGTCCTTGCAGATCTCACCGCCGAGGAAGAAGAAGCTATAGCCATGGAGAGACTTAGTCCCCAAGAGCTAGTGAAGAGGAAGAGGAGGCTGAGCAAGAAGGCTGCCTTGACAGAAAGGAGGGAGGATGCCAATGCACGTAACCTCGTCCTCAATGTTTAGAATGACCAACCCCTTCCCCTTAAATTGCACGGGGAAGTGAATGCCGAGGAACCGGCGGCTGACAATCAAACCAATTCATCAACTGCAGAGGGGCATAGCCTCCATGTTGATGCCGAGGAAGAGGCGACCGAGGAAACTAACCTCGTCCAAAGGAGATCAGGCTCCAAGAGAACGCCAACCGTTAGCGCCGAGGAGCCTGCGGCTAAAAGGGCAAGCGTCAGTGCAGCCCCCAATGTTGATGCTCCCCCTCCTCTAACCGTCCAAACTATCAAGACTGTTGAGGAGGCCGACGAGCTGGCCAAGAGTATGTCCCTCGGCATTCCCCGTCTTAGGGGACTCCCCCTGTTGGCAAGGGAGGGACCCTTAGTGAGATTGGGCCGAGCTCCTATTCAAAGGGCTATGGACGAGGATGCCTACGAGGCATTCTGTAAAGAGGCTCCCAACGAGGACACCTTGCTCTGCCATAAGGGACTCTTGATTGCCGAGGTAAATGTTAATCCCTTTCTGGGTTATTGTCTTTGATATTGGTTTTGCCTTTCTAATAATGATTTATCTTTCGCCTGGCTTCCGTCACGGCGCACGAGAATGTTCTAGCCAAGAAGAAGACAAGGCGTCCGAATGAGGCTAAGGCGCAGCTCAAGCAAAGAGCGAAAAAGACAAGTCTTCCTTGGCTAAGCTTTTAGAGGCCAAGGATGCTGAGCTTGCGGCGGCCAAGGCCAAGGTTGAGGCCGAGGTAAAAAGGGCCGAGGAAGAAAAGGCAAAGGCCGAGGAACATCTCCGGCTCAAAAATGAAGAGCTTGCCCAGGCAAAGGCTGATAAGGCCGAGCTTCAGACCAAGGCCGATGAAGCTGAGGCCAAATGTCGGGGATTAGAAGCTACCCTCCCAGCTAGGGAGGAAGAGGCCGTAGCTCGGTTCAAGGAGAGCTCGGCTTTCAAGGAACTGATGATGGCCAGCTCGGCCTTCAGAGAGGCCGTGGACGAGCAAACGGCCACCATGTTTGAAGATGGCTATCTCCATTTGGCCCGGAGCATTTTGGCCGATCCTTCCACCGGTCTGGACATTAATAAGGTTGCCCAGCTAATTTGCAGGGATCAATATGCCGAGGAAGTCAGGGCCCTCCATCACTTGGTCCCCTATTCTGAAAGCAACTTGGAGCTGATGGCTGCCAAGGAGGCTCATGCTTGCAGGGAAGTGTGGAGGACGGCCTCTGTTATCCCCGGCAATATTAAAGACCTGGTGGAGGCGATCCAAGACGCCGAAGAGCCCGAGGACATAGAAGCCGAGGTGGAAGGAGGGACCGAGGAAAATAATGCCTTCACTGAACAAACGGTCCTTCCTCCCCCCGGCACTATCACTGAAGACTGGCTGGACAAGCCTTTTGATGACGTGCACCAATCTTAGGATAGCTTTTTTCCTTTGTTTTTTGTAATAGATGGTGGACTTTTGTAATTTTTTGAATATCAATGAAAATCCTTTTGTCATGATTCATGTTATTTCCATAACTTGCTCATATTTTTGTATGCTAGGCCGAGGCACTAGTCTTAAGAAGTCGGGATCCAAGGAAGGTTCCTTCCTCCCAAATGTTGGGCAAAGTGGTTAGGCCGAGGAAATACTCCTCGGCTTTAACTATGCTCTTTATTTATTTAGGCCGAGGAGGGTCTCCTTGGCTGTAAAGTGTTGTAATCCTGAATCAGAGTAGACTCATGGTAGGAGGTTCGTCAAGCCATTAGGCCGAGGAAAGTCCTCGGTCTTGGTTGTTAGTCTCCTAAGTCAAGGTGGACCCTTGACTGGGAGTGTTGTAAGCCATCAGGCCAAGGAGGTTCCTTGGTCTTGGCTGCTTGGTATCCTGAGTCATGGTGGACCCTTGACAGGATGTGTTGTAAGCCATCAGGCTAAGGTGGTCCCTTGGTCTTGGCTGTTTGGTATCCTGAGTCAAGGTGGACCTTCGACAGATGTGTTGTAAGCCATCGTGCCAAGGAAGATCCTTGGTCTTGGCGCAGCTGTAAGCCATCGTGCCAAGGGGATCCTTGGTCTTGGCTTGTGTAAGCCATCGTGCCAAGGGGATCCTTGGTCTTGGCCGCTGTAAGCCATCGTGCCAAGGAGGATCCTTGGTCTTGGCTGCTGGTAAGCCATCGTGCCAAGGAAGATCCTTGGTCTTGGCTGTGGTAAGCCATCGGCCAAGGAAGATCCTTGGTCTTGGCAGCCAGTATCGGAGAGTCGGAGGTAATGTCCTCATCTTCCTGGCCGGGGTGAAGAGTTGATAGTTGCTTTGCATGTTGGAAGAAACCGCCGTAGAATCGAAATGCGATTACATAGAACCGCAATCCTATCAACTAAAAAGACAAAAAGAAAACAAAAGACCGAAAATAAAAGACGTAAAATAAAGAGCTAATCTATTACAAAATAAACTAGACTAGTGATAATATTTTCTAAGGTTGTCGAATGCCACGGATGCTTGAGATCCTTCCCCTCCTTGGTCCTCAATCTGTAGGTCCCTTCTCGGATGACTTGAGTGATGATATAGGGACCTTCCCAATTGGGGAGAGCTTGTTCTGTTTCGCCTTCCGACCAAAGTGGCTTCGATCTTTCTAAGTACCCAATCGCCAACTTGGAATACTCTTTTGATGACCCTCTTGTCGTGATATGCCTTGGTCCTTTGCTTGTAATTCACCATCCTCATCTCAAGCAACTAGTCGTTTTCATCTATCGTGTCCAGTCTAGGAGCCTATTGACCTTGTTGACTTGCTCGTCATAATGGGAGTTCCTTACCGTAGGGATGGCCATCTCTCGCTGGTGCCATAGCCTCGTAACCGAAGGTTAGTGCGAATGGGGTTTCCCGGTTGCCCCCTGTGGTTGTGCAAACAGCCCCATAAAGCTAGGGGAAGTTCGTCCAACCATCTACCCTCGCGACCTTCAAGATTCTTGGTGAGGGCGGTTAGGACCGCTTGTTGGCGGCTTCGCTTGGCCGTTGCCTTGGGTCTCGCTAACCGAAGATTTTGCATGGCGTACTTTGACTCTCCCCACCCCGTTGTAAATGCCGTGGAGAATTGAAGTCCATGGTCGAAACAATTGTATGTGGAAGGCCAAATCTGCACCCGCATGTTGTCATGGACAAAGTTGATCGCGTTCTCTTCCGTTATCTTGGCCAATGCCTCGCTTCTATCCACTTGGAGAAGTAATCAACAGCCTACTATCACGTACTTGCAATTACCACGGGCGGGTGGGAAGTGGTCCAATGAGGTCGATCCCCACATATCAAATGGCCACGTAGGTATTACGAGTGTTTGCTCGACCGCAGTAGTCTTGGAATGTCGAGAACCTTTGGCATTTGTCACATTTTCGAACATAGGTGCGCGCGTCTTCCCTTAGGTTTGGCCGCAGTAACCTAGCGATATGATTTTGTCGCCTAAGGTTCCGCCCCCGGTGTCCGCCGCAAACACCTTCATGTACTTCGCCAGAGGTTCTCGCTTCCTTGGGATAGACACACCTTAGCAGGGGCTTCGTGAAAGATCTTCGGTAGAGGACTCCGTTCATCACCACGAATCTTGGGGACCTCTTCTTGATAAGCTTGGCTCGAGCATCATCTTCTCGGGAGTTTCTCCTTCTCAATGTATTCGATGTAGTCATCGATCCAAAGATCTCTCTTCCTCGTCCGTAAGCATGACTTGTAATCTTTCATACGCAGGTTCCTCGGCATAAACTACATATGGGTTGGTCTCCGAAGGAGACACGTCCATAGTGGCTAGTTTGGAGAGAACGTCTGCGACTTGGTTGTCTTCTCTTCCTATCTGCTTGAGCTTGAAAAATTCCATTTTCTTCGTCATATCTAGGACCAGGTCTTTATACTTGGCAAGGGTGCCATCGTGAGTGTTATATTCTCCCTTTACTTGTTTGACAACAAGCCGGGAGTCACGTAAAGCAGCCACCTTAGTTGCTCCATAGAAGGAGGCCAACTCAATGCCAAATATGAGAGCCTCGTATTCGGCTTGGTTGTTAGAGGCAGGAAACTTGAAGCGGATGGCATCTTGTATAGTATATTCTCCTTCTGGGCTTGCTAGTACAACTCCCGCTCCGCTTCTTTCCTTGGTAGCTGATCCATCCGTATACAGGATCCAACAGTTGGATGGGAGTTCAATGGGAGAGTCTTTTTCCTCCGGCGCGTTTTGCTTCCGGGAGGTGGGGAGATGCTCACCCATAAAGGCAGTCTCGACCATGAAGTCAACCAAAGGCTGTGCTAAGAGGGTCTTCCTTGGTTGGTAAGTGATATCAAACTCCGTTAGAGCGATTGACCAATTAAGGAGACGTCCCGAGCCGTCCAACTTGTGAAGGATTTTCTTCAATGGTTCGTTGGTGTAGACGGTGATAGGATGTGCAGAAAAATATGCACGCAGCTTCCTTGAAGCAATGACTAGTGCGTATGCTATCTTCTCCACATTGAAATATCTGCTTTCTACATCGGATAGTGCCTTAGAGACATAGTAGACGGGCTTCTGAATTCCTTCATCCTTTCGAACTAAGACAAATGCGACAAAGATGATCACGGCTAGGAAGACGTATAGCATCTCACCGGTAGTCGGATCAAGCAAGGGAGGGGAACCCAAGTACTCCTTCAACCTGAGGAATGCTTCCGAGCATTCAGAGTCCAGGAGAAGCTCTTGGTACCCTTCAATACCTTGAAGAAAGGCAAGTGACTTTTCGGCGGATTTGGCGATGAATCTTTCAAGGGCCGCAATTCTTCCATTAAGTCTTTGGACCTCCTTGATGGTGGTAGGTTCCTTCATGTCAACGAGCGCCTTGATTTTCTCGGGTTTGCTTCAATCCCCTTTGGGAAACCACGAAGCCTAGGAATTTCCTCGCAAGTAACTCCGAACACGCACTTGCTTGGATTCGGCTTCATGTTGTTTGCTCGGAGGTTGTGAATGGTCTCTTCTAGGTCGTGAACGTGGCTGCCTTCCTTGGTCTTTATGACCATGTCATCAATATAAGCTTCCATGTTTCTACCTATCTCGACTTGCAAAAACTTGATTTATCATCCGTTGGTAAGTGGCACCGCATTCTTGAGCCCAAAAGGCATCATGATGTAGCGTAAATTCCCCACGGGTGTTTGGAAGGCGCGCCTTCTCGATGTCCTCTTTCGCCATTTTTATCCGATGATAGCCTCGAGTAGGCATCTAAGAAGCCGAGAGTTTGGTGTCCGTAAATGGAGTCAACCAACTTGTCGATTCGGGGAGAGGATAGCTGTCCTTGGGGCAAAGCTTTGTTTAGATCAAGTAAAGTCTATGCACATACGCCATTTCCCATTTTGCTTCTTCACCATAACGACATTAGCCAACCAAACGGGTATTTGACTTCGCGAATTATTCCTGCGCCGAGTAACTTCGCACCTCTTCTTTTATAGCTTCCTCCTTGTCCCTTGCAAAATTTCTCCTCGTCTGGGAGATGGTCTTCGCTAAAGGATCAACTTCTAAGCGGTGGAGGGCTACTTCTTCATTGATCCCCCTCATGTCTTCGACTCTCCAAGCAAAGACGTCGAGACTGTTTTTCAAGAGGGATATGATTCTTTCTTTCTCTTCCTGTGATAGCCGACCTCCTAGCTTGATTTTTGTTCAGATAGTCAGATTAATGACTACCTCTTCTAGCTCATCTACAAGCTTCATTTCAGTCCGTCTCGAAATTCCAGGGATTCGATGATGATCTCTCCGATTCTCCTCCCTTCATTGTCGTTTACGTTGAGGCCTTCTTCCTCCATAAGTTTATCAATGTCTGGAAGATCGTTCTTCCCCGAGTCATTGACGAGAATGGGGTCTTCCTCGGAGATGGGTAGAACTATGCCTTGGTCATCCACAGTTTCTAGGACCATAGGTGCCTCTTCAGACATAGGTACATGTGGATCTACGCCTTGGTCATCCACAATTTCTAGGACCATAGGTTCCTCTTCCTCACTTTCCCATACTTCACGGATATAGCTCATTCTAGAGCTAGTTTCGGTGGTCTTCTGTGATTTGGAGATCTTGATGTTCTCCTGCGTATCTATCTCCACGCTTTTTGACTTTTTCCGCTCTTGACAACATGTTCCAGGAAATCTTTTGGGGTTGCCCTCACGCATCCAATGCCAGCACGAGTGGGAAATTTAACTCGTTGGTGAGGAAGGGAGGCCACCATCCCAAGTTTGGCTTGACTTGGAATGCCTATAATCGCATGATAGTCACTAGTCAAGTCCATGACTATAAAAGTGACAGTAGCTTTGGCTCGGAAGGGATGATCGCCGACTTCGAGTTCTAGTTCTACGGTTCCCTTTGCTCCAACCTTATGGTTGGTGAATCCTTCAAGCCTTCCATGATATGGCTCTCTAGTACGTTGTCTTTCAATCCCATTTGTTGGAAGGTCAATAGTATAGGATGTCACTGAGGCCCCCGTGTCAACAAGAAGTCTTTCGGATTCAACATTGTCAATTCGACCCTTGATGACCAAGGGCTGCTCACGAGCCGCTCGACTTCCCGCCAACTCATTCGGAGAAAAACTAATGACTTCTTCCGCTTTGTGGATCCAAGCAGGGACATGGTATACTTTGCTTAGCTCGTGGATCCGGTCCCTTAGCTTTCGGTGGAAGTCACCTCTTCACGGATCACATGTAGTTTAGCCCTAGGAGGCCTTCGATCTTCATCCTCACTCTTGGAGTCATCTTCACTCTCCTCTTGCTTCCGCTTTCGCTTGCCATCTTTCTTCATGACATAACGGTCTAACTTTCCTCGTCAACCCATTGTTGGATTATCTTCTTAAGGGCCCAAAGAACCATCGTTGGTGTGCTCCGTTGTCCTTGTGAAAATCACAAGTATTTGTTCTTGTTGCGGGGATATTTTGGGTGATCGGTCGGCGGATGAGGTGGAGGAAGGTTTACTAGCCGCATGATTTCGTAGACGGGCTTTGTAAGCAGGGGTGAACTCCGGCTTCTCGGTGCTTCTCGTTCTATTCTTTCCTTTGGAACCCTCGCTGCTCCCGTTGTCATTCCGTCTGGGGTTAGTTGCTTCAGTTCCGTCTTGTCACTCTCCTTTTCTTTGTCTTGTCTTCACCATGGAAATGGCATAAGCCACCTTGTACAATTCGGCCTTGGAATTAGGTTCCCCGGGCCGAGAGTTCATAAATGAGGGCCCGATTTTAACCCAGAGTTGAAGCAAACTATGACCTCCCTATCAGTGAGGCTTTCTTCAACTTGGTCTGCCATTTTTCGGAACCTATTGTAGTAGCTGAGGGTGGTCTCTCCCTTCCCTTGCTCAATGTTGGCCAAGTCGGTTAATCTCATCTTCCTCTTCCCAGCCGTGGCAAAATGATCTAAGAACATTCTCCTCATGCCCCTCCAAGAATCGATGCAACCTTTCTTGAGCTCACTAACCAGTCAAAGTCGTTCGAGAAGGTGCTCGCGAAAGCTTTGCAGAGCAAGTCATCGCAAGTGGTGAGGAGATTCATGGTTTGTTCGAAACTTTGCACATGGTCCTTGGCGTCAGTGGTTCCGTTGTATTTCTCGAAATTTGGGAGCTTGAGGTTAGGATGGGGAGGTGCGGCAGTTATCCTCAAGGAAAACGGACGGGTAGCCCAATCATAATCGTCGTCATTATATTTCTTTCCCATCTCCATATCATCTAGCCTTTGCTTCAACAGCTCCCATTGCTTTGTTTCTATTTCCTTCTCACTGCTTGAGCGAGTGCTTCGTTGGGAGCTTCTGACTGACTTGTCTTTGGGGCGATCATTCACCCTACTATGCTCCACTTCATGTCGGTGGCCATCACGTTTGGAGGGGGCCTTATCACGTCTTGGTTCCAGGTCTTGTGCGCCAAGTATCTGTTGGGATGTGGAGTCAAAACCATGGATAAAGGAATTTGAACCGCGGTCGGAGGAGTTGGTGAGATCAAGGAGGATTCTTCTGCAGCAGATTTGTTTCCTATTTTGATTAGATCTCCTCTTGCATTGGTGATTCCTTTTGGTAGTAATATTTGGAAGGACTTGTGAAGAAAGAAGAATACTTTCTTTAGTTAGGAATCCTTTTATTACTAGGATTTGATTTCTTGTTTCCTATAAATACATGTGATAGCCTAGGGACAAATTGCAACATCGAAAATATTAGAGAGAATATTTTGGCTTGGTAGCGCCCCCGGACGTAGTTGTTGTTGCAACGAACCGGGTTAACAATTCTTGTGTGTTCCTTTGTGTGTTATTTACTTTTCGTGTGTGTTGCCCTTATTTTTCTTCCTAGCTCGGTCCGTTTTCCGCTGCGTGGGCGTGATTTTCACAACAACTGGTATCAGAGCTCTTGGTTTTGTCGAATCATTGCTTGGGGTGTCTTTTGCTATGGATTTCTTGGGAGCTTTGGAGGATGGAAATAAGGTGGTGTTGATCGAAAAGTTTTATGGGACGGATTTCAATTTTTGGAAGACACAAATCGAGGATGTTCTATGGAACAAGGATTTGTATCTCCCATTAAAAGAAAAGTCGGATGACATAGAGGAAGCAAAATTCGAAATCTTGGATCGGAAAGCGTTAGGGCTTGTTAGGCAAACGTTGACCAAGGATGTGGCGAAGAATGTTTTGGAGGCGAAGACTACCATGGAGATGTTACAGATGTTGGCGAGCATGTACGAGGCACCATCGGCGGCGAATAAAGCTCATCTAATGAGGAAGCTGTTGAACGTAAGGATGGTGGAGGGCATGTCGGCAACAAAGCATATAAGTGAATTCAAATCTACTGCGACCCAACTGTCTTCCGTGGCTGTTACTCTTGATGATGAGGTACTAGCGTTGATTTTACTTTCTTCTTTACCGGAAAGTTGGGATACGATCGCGATAGCGCTTAACGTTTCAACAGAAAAGTGAAGCTAAAGTTTTCGGATGTCGTTGATGTGATTCTTGGCGAAGAAATTCGTAGGAAGAGCAAGGGTGGGACATCGGGCTAGCACTAAATGTCGGTGAAAAGAGTAAGGGTGGCAAGAAGGTGATTACTTGCTACGATTGTGGGGAGAAGGGGCACTTTAGGAGAAGTTGTCCGGCGGTCAGCAGAGCGAAGGAATTAAATGTTGCTGAAGAGATGGCGGACGTATTAATCTTGGGTGGGAGCAAGCTCAACCGATTCGTGGGTTTTGATTCGGGCTCGACGTTTCATTCATGCACTAGTGCGTAAAGAATGGAGCAAGATGTTCCGGTGATTTTGGGGTTGTTCGCTTGGGAAACGATCATCCTGTCAAGGTCATTGGAAAGGGGGTTGTTCGGGTCAAAGCAACGGATGGGACTGTTTTACGGCTACGTGATGTGCGACATATTCCGGATTTGAAGAGGAACTTGATTTCCATAAGGCAACTTGATAAGGAGGGTTGTGTGGTGACCTTCGGTTGTGGGACGTGGAAGGTAAACCGCGGAGCTAGCTTGGTGGCTCGTGGCGGCGTGAAAAATATGTTGTATACCACATGCAACATGAGTCATTGGGGGAAACGAAGGCGCATCCCAATGGTGAATGGTGGTGGCCGAGATCGCCATGGTGGGAGAAATTTCACTAAACGGTATGTTGGTAGAAAATTGGGTGATGAAGTCGGCCGACGCGGAGCCAATTTGGCCAACATGGGAGCGGGATCTAGAACGGTGATGCGATGGGTTGCAAAGAACACACAAAGGTTCCAAGCTTGTGATTGTGTGGGGCACGTGGATTCGCGCTGTTCAGGATCGATAGTTAGCAAGCAAGTGAGCGGGGATGTGCAGGGAGGATCATTCGGAATGAAGACTCGGAGCATGGTAGAAAGCCAGGTTATGTTGAAGCGTAGCTCGGCTTCAACTCACTTGGATAACTAGACAAGAGGCCGGGCGCTACCAACGCAATAGGCGGCCACCGAAATTTGTTTCAAGAGAGGTATCATGGATGGTTTGTCTCCAGTGGGAGATTGTTGGGATGTGGAGTCAAAACCATGGATAAAGGAATTTGAACCGCGGTCGGAGGAGTTGGTGAGATCAAGGAGGATTCTTCTCGCAGCTGCATTTGTTTCCTATTTTGATTAGATCTCCTCTTGCATTGGTGATTCCTTTTGGTAGTAATATTTGGAAGGACTTGTGAAGAAAGAAGAATACTTTCTTTAGTTAGGAATCCTTTTATTACTAGGATTTGATTTCTTGTTTCCTATAAATACATGTGATAGCCTAGGGACAAATTGCAACATCGAAAATATTAGAGAGAATATTTTGGCTTGGTAGCGCCCCCGGACGTAGTTGTTGTTGCAACGAACCGGGTTAACAATTCTTGTGTGTTCCTTTGTGTGTTATTTACTTTTCGTGTGTGTTGCCCTTATTTTTCTTCCTAGCTCGGTCCGTTTTCCGCTGCGTGGGCGTGATTTTCACAACAGTATCATCCTGTAGGGCTCTGGGGTCCTTGGCCTAGCAAATTCTCGATGCCGAGGACGAGGAGAGTCCGGTCGACGAGGACGATGAGAATCTGAACGACGAGGACGAGGAGAATCTGGTCGACGAGCTCGAGGAGACGTGGGACGCCTAGGTGTCATGACAAGACGAGCAGGGGATAGGCGCCTATTCAAGCCGAAGTCTTGTCCTAGGTCCCCGGAGTTCACTTCCTCTTCCCTAGGAGTTAATTGGCTTCTCGTGTCGACCACAGGATCCTTCGCTTATGTATGCCGAGGACGAAGAGAATCCCCGGGTGTTGGCATCAGTAGTTCGGCAGCCTTCGTGGGAGGAGCCCGATGCTCTCCTTTGTTCCTTTCTCAAAGGTGGGCCCATTGATGGCACAATGAATGGAGCCATGGAATGATCTCGGGTCCATTTGCAAAAGAGCAACTTGTGTTTCATACATCCTTTGCAAAGTCTCCATTTGTTTGTGTAACAAAGAGCGTCTGGCCAACGGGTTGAGATCCTCTGCTTGACCGGCGTCGGCATTCTTGTTTTCTTCCTTCCCGCTTGCTTCCCACGAGCACGAGTAGGGACGAGGAAGGTCATTGCCCTCTCCTCGGCATTTGCCCGACCCATGGAACGAAGAGTCATGGCAAGGGAGGAATGGCATCGATCGAGGTAGAGGAGGAGGAGGAGGCAGTGGCTCCTCGGTTCCGGTGTTTCCATTCACTTGGGTGGGATCCTCAGCTGTAACACTTGTGAATTGTCCGTCCATTATGAATCACAAACAGATTATTAAGTGCAAAATTTTCCAAAAATCACAATTTCACCAGAACCGAATTTATGGCTAAAATTAGGGCAAATTTTAACCAAAAACAAACAACCAATTGTGATTTTTTCTAACGCAAAGAACTCAAGCCAAAACTGGGTCGGAATTTTAACGCCAAAAATGCCTTCAACGGAATCTGTGTAAACTCCGGTTACAACTTGCGAACTCCGGTGGCTTCAAGAACAGATTTTTACCGATCCAAAAATTCCGTTCCAAGAAAGAACAAATTCGGAAAGAAAATTGGCTTTAAGCGAGCGTTTTCCAGGCCAAACAATGGGTGTTTGAATCTATTTCCCGGCAATGGAACCAATTGATGATGCCAAAATCGTCAAATCAGCCCAAATCCAAGCGTTGAATGCTCCGGCGATTGCAAGGCCTGAAAATAAGAGAAAACACGTAAACTAAGCCGGGGCGGATCCGGCTAAAGGCCCTCCGGCGTGAGAGTAAGTTCACGATTGATATTAGAGAAATCAAATTGACAGAGTTTCTCCAATGTAAAAAGTAACCTACCAAATAATGAGCCATGGGGCTTGTATTTATAGGAATGGATTGATAGAATCCATGTTGAAATAAACTTGTAAAGAGATAAGATATAATTCTAATAGAATTATATCTCAAGTATGAGTCATTGTTTGACTTGAATTGATGTTGATAAGTATAATCCTGATTGGATCATGGCTGTATAATCCTTGTTGAATAAGGATTGTATGTTCTGATAACCGGAACGCCGAGGAACACAAATGTTTTACCTCGGCCTTAATAAATAGACCGAGGTAAATGATTCTGCTTCCTCGTCATTTGGAGATTGGCCGGTACGGTGATATGCCGAGGTAAATGATTTAGTTTCCTCGTCATGGTGGAGAATGCCGAGGTAAGAATGCCGAGGTAAGAACTTTAGTTTCCTCGTCTCTTGCTGCATACCGGCCCAAACATGTTGTTATAAGGCTGAGATAAACGCTCCTTGTCATATGAGGAAGACCCTACTCGGCCCTGATACTTGGTTATTTAGATAATATTCATGACCCAATTCAATTAGGTCCAGCTTGCGCAAACCCATATTCGTATCTCGATTTATACTGTTCAAAACTAATGATACAAATCAATGTTTCAATGATTGGGTTTCCACATGTTAGCTGACAGTTTCCCTTAAGGGTAATATGAGTTGTAACATCTGCCAACTAGTTAGATTTAAAATTTGCTTGACAAATTCCATTAATTCTCTGACTTTTATGTGTATAAATAATTAGTAACTGATTTTTAGAGCTGCTGACACCAATAGGGCAGAGATAAAGTTTTTAGGTACATGAAGAAGGTGCTATGCAAATAGAGGTGGAGCATTTTCAAAAACTCTCTCTTCCCGAAAATGCCTTGACAAATAGGTTTCATTTCTCGACGTTGAAGGCATCTCTTAAGAGCGGGAGATTTTGTGACATTTCTAATTGGATGTCTTATATTTCTAAGAAGTTGGTTAATAGTTGGTATGCCTTCTATAGGTGGTTTTCCCGTCAAGTTGACTTTAGCCTCGACCGCCTAACTCTTTCCATTCGCATGAGCCTCGACAATCACCATTTGCAACTCAACGAGAGCGGGTTCATTTTAGAAAGGTAGTTTCATTTTTAGTTTGTAGGTTAAGGCTCCGTTTGTTTAGCGTAAAACATTTTCCGGAAAATGATTTCCGGCAAAATGTTTTTCGGAAAATGAAAATGTTTTCCGGAAAATAAGATAAAAATGAAGTTTTTCCCATTTTCTGGTGCGAAACAAACACCGAAAAATGAGGAAAATGTTTTCCGAAAAACATTTTCCCCCAAACAAACGGAGCCTAAGTTGAATGAACTTCTTCATTAATCGATACTTTCTACGTTATAGATTAAAGGTCTTAGTCTTAAAGTCTAACGTTTCACCTTGAAATTAATTGGCCTCAAGGGGAGTGACCCATGATCTTTATATGTCATAGAAAATGTTTGTCAATTCCCAACGTGGGATAATATTCCTAACACTTAGTTTGAATTGAAATGCAGATTAAGAAAAAGTAAATGTTGTGAGTATAAAAAGTAAAATAACAGAGAGGTGAGTAGAGAATTTTTGTTTTGAAAATAACGAGTCACATTATCCATTTTATTTAATAAAACAACTAAACCCTTAAATTAAGAATGACAAAGAGAAAAATAATAACCTTAAACTGGAACGGTGGTGTAGTATTCAGTGTATCAATTGTTTTTTGCTTAGAATTTTATTTTGATATTTTCAATTTTTTTAAGTCAAAATTCATTAAATTGAAAAAAAAATATACAAAATAAGACAAAAAAATTCAAAGGAGTATTGTATATTTTTGAAAGAATAAATAGATTAATATATCATTCAAAACATGTAATTAGATGAATCTCCACAACCAACCACTCGAGGCTCACATGATACAGAAAGATAGTCGTACATGCGAGCAATTCTTGGAGCTATGAAAGATTTACAAATTGTTAAAGGAGTATTTCCTCCGTTTCATGTGAAGTATAGATATATTTTGTTTTTCTGTTATCTTAGGTGAGTGTAGAATATCGTGAGTGTAGAATATCTAAAATTACAAAGTTTTTGTAAATGACAAAGACTTTGATGAGACGGTCTCAACATGTGAGACGGGTCTATGACCCATCCAATACCCGTCCGCCCGCCTATCCATGGGCGGCCAACTGTCTTTAAAAAGAATATATCAGACTATATATGTGAGTATAATTTGTTTTACAAATGAATATAACAGTTTTTTTTAGAGTAAATGATACCTTTTTTTTTCTTTTAAAAAGAAAAGCATTCATTTTCCACAAATGAATGCAACAGTTTTTATTATAAAATGTAACATAATTTTTGCAGAAAAATTAAAATAGTTTGGTTATTATTTTTTAGAGAAAATAATAATTGAAATGCAACAGATTATATACATGAGTATAATTTGTTATACAAATGAATGTAATATTTTTTTAGAGGAAATGTTACATTTCAATTTTATGTTAACCTTAATTCTTTTTCTGCAAAATCGTGGTTACATTTCAGAATAAAACCTGTCACATTTCAATATAAAAAAATGTTACATTTCATAATAAAAAAAATGTTAAATTTCAGAAAAGAAAAATGTTATACATTTTTTTATAGTAAGTATTACATTTGTTGACGAGGAAAAATGTCAAACAAAAGAAAAATAAAAATGGGTGGGTCGACGGGTAGGCGGGCGACCCGTCTCACATCGTGAGACGATCTCAAAGGAGACCGCCTCTTTATCATATTTTATTCAATGGGATACACTTGTCAATTGTGAGACGGTCTCAAAGGAGACTGCCTCTTTATCATTTTTTATTCAATGAGATACACTTGTCAACTCAAATCAACAATTCAATTACTATTTCTCTCACTACTTCTCAATTTTATTTTTTATACTCACAATACATACTCCACTCATTTTCTCTCATTTTATATATTATTATTTTTTTAGTTATTGTGCCCAAATATTTTTTTAGTATCTACTACTCAAATGGAACTGGGAGAGTATATGTTTGTTAGTTTCTCTATGTATAATGTATAATGTATGTGTATATCTATAGTATAAATGACACCTCCTTGCTACAGTACTATGAACAGTATCAAGTGTCAAATTTTTCATTTTGCTCTCACTAAGTTGTTCCTTTCCCATTTTGCTCTTAAAAAAAATTAAAATTAAAAAAAAAATTATTTAAAAAAAAACACGTGTCCTTAAACACGAACTTTTTCTAGTCTTTCTTTAATTGATTTAATTGATGCAGTTATTCTCATACGTCATATGCAAGCTCAAGAAAGTACTACAGTGAATTTGCAATAACTTAAAAGATTCCAAAGAGAACATGTCATTCCTCCTTACGAAACCAGTGGAGTACAATTCATTAATTAATTAATTAATTAATTAATTAATTATATATATATATATATATATATATATATATATATATATATATATATATATATATATATACTCCCTCCGTCCCACCTCATTTGACACCCTTGAGGTGGGCACGAGAACTAAGGAAAAAGAATAAAATAAAAAAAATGTGTGGTAGAAAATGAAGAGAGAGAATGAGTTGGGTAAATAGTTGTGTTGGTTGAATAAATTGAGTGATGAAAAATGAAGAGAAAGAATGAGTGGTGGGGTAGAGTGAATATAAAATTATAAAAAGTAGGCTATTTTGAGAAGTGTCAAGTGAGGTGGGATGACCCAAAATGGAAATAAGTGTCAAGTGAGGTGGAACGGAGGGAGTATATAGTTTTCTTTCTTTTCATTTGAAAGTTTAAAAATATGAGTAGGTTTAAGAATTAAGGATAATTTGATATGTTGTGTGTACAGATTTGGGTATGAGATAAAAGATGGGTAGAAATAGTTACCGGATAATTGTTGTAACTATGACTTGCGGGAATCACAAATAAAAAAGTAATAAAAATTTTTTATTTTGAAAATTTGAACTATCGAGACAAACTTTTGAGAAATTTTGAACTTTCATCGACCGAAAGGAGTATATTTAAATATATACAATGGACTTGAATTTTATTGCCAGCAATTGATCACTCACTATAGGGTTCATCTAGAAATACAAAAGAGGACAAAAAATTACACATTAATTCCCTACTTGAGGGAATATTATGGAGTCATCAATAATTAGGTGATGGGATAGGCACATATGCCATAATGCCACCATTAGAGTCACAAATATGAAATATGTGATTGTCAATGCCCAGAATGTATTCCTACAAAGGCATAATTTACATAGAATGTTCTACTGATGATATGAAAATGGCATCTAAAATTAGTGCTAGCTGTGGTATCAATAAATTCTACCTCAAAATCATCTTTTGAGAATTTATATGCTCACAAGTACAAGAAAAAAAAAAAAAACATTTGGGAAAGGAATTTCTTCTTTACTTAATCTCATCAAAGATTATATTTTGATCCAATGATTTTTTTTTTTTGTTATCATTTCATATTTTGATGTGGGCATATGATTTGGGCAATACAGTCGAACTGCAGAGTAGTCTGACTCACACTCCATCTCGACTATTTATTTCAGTATTGACGGTTCACATTTATGATTTTTTTAGATATTTCTATCTAACAGTTATATATTATTAATGATATCATTATATGTCGAGTTGGTCTTATAAAAAACGCATTTTTTTTTAAGCTTAGAAAAAATCATTCGTACACTGGCACTTAATAACACTAACACTGACACTTTTTTACACTGGCACTTTATTACACTAACACTGGCACTTTTATACATTTGCACTTAATATACATGCACTGACACTTTTTTTGCACTGGCACTTTGGTAAGCTGGCACTTTGTTAAACTGGCATTGACACTTTTTACAATGACACTTAATATGCATGCACTAGCACTTTTTTACACTAGCACTTTGTTACACTAACACTGACACTTTGTTAAACTGGCACTGACACTTTTTACACTAGCACTTTGTTACACATGCACTGGCACTTTGTTACACTGGCACTTTGTTAAACTGGTACTGACACTTTTATATACTGACACTTTGTTACACATGTACTGGCACTTTATCGCACTGACACTTTGTTAAACTGAAACTGGCACAAACAGAAAAAACAAAACACGTTTTTTCTAAGTGCCAAAAAAAACGTGTTTTTCCTGAAATTTTTGCTTATATGTCAGTCTAGTAGAAAATGCTGCTTTTATGCCTCGAATATTAGAGTAAGATCATCAATTGAAATAGAAATAATTATTTATAACCATTTGATTAATAATGTGTTACAATAAAAGTTGTACTTTTAAATCTTTGATTCGTGAGTAGAAACTAGAAAGAAGCATATATGTCCGGTGAAGCTTAATCTCGTTGTCGCTATCCCATTATTATTTCAATTAAAAATTAACTTGAAAATGAAAGTTGGTGATTCGATGTAGGTTGGATATACTTCCTCCGTCTCACTCAAAATAGATTATTTGAATTGGATACGAGAATTAAGAAAAAGTGTTAATTTAGTGAGTATTTTGAGTATAAAAAGTGTGATAGAAATGAGAAAATTGAGTAGATAATAAAGTTGTTATGAGTGCGAAAAGTGAATCTTATTAAATTAAATATTCCATTTTACGATTATCATATTTCAAGTTGGATACTTAAAAGTAGTAAAATGTCCTAATTTAATTTAAGTAGGATTGATGAAGTATATTTAATATGTTCGATAAGTCATCCTGGTATTTGAAAATCCAATGTTGATTGGATAAACTTTCTCCTCTCTCTGTCTCGTTATAAAAGGCACAAAAGTCATATTTTAATCTCATTACAAAAGACACAATGTTAAAAAAGAAAGTTTTTAATGTTTGTTTATTTATACGACTCATTTGTTATACTCATATCATATATCCACTAACTATTATATGTCATACTTTCTCTCTTTTACCTCACTTTTAATAATCATAACATTTATTTCACTATAAATTTTTCTTAATTTATACAAAACTTATTTTATTTGTAATGGATAGGAAAAAGTAAATGGTTTTGTTTTTATTAGGCAAGTGTGATTAAGTATTCTAAAAAGAAAAGATTAAAAATTGGGTGGTGGTAATTAATTTACACAAAGGATAAATCTGTATATATATATATATATACTAAAATAAGCCCGTGTTCGATGACACGTAATTTTTTAAATTTTTTTTTAATTTTTTTTTAATTAAGCTCGTGTTCGAGGACACTTTTTTTTTTAATTTAAAAAAAAAAAATTAAGGGCAAAATTTAATTTAAAAAAAAATAATTTAAGAATAAAATGGGAAAGGGACAAAATAGTGAGGGCAAAATGGGAATTTAGGCGACTGGAACTATTCATAGAACTATTCATTGGGTGAGGTGGACAACCCTTATTTATACTATATATATATATATATATATATATATATATATATCTATATCTATAGTATAAATGGAACCTCCCCCATGAACAGTTCTTTGAACAGTTTCAATGGGGGAATTTCCCATTTTGCCCTCACTATTTTGTCCCTTTCCCATTTTGCCCTTAAAAAAAAATAATTTTAAAAAAAATTAATTAAAAAAAAAATTAATTTTAAAGAAAAAAAATTTAATTTAAAAAAAAAAAATTAAAACAAATAATCACGTGGCCTTGGACACGGGCATGTACTAGTATATATATATATTAAAGTTAGTGAAGAGGACTATGGTGTTGCCATGAAGACGAATCATGAATATATGTTGTATTTGGTGATGCCACATCAACAATACCCTTATAAATAAGTAACTTTTCAATTTTTTTCCCCTTAGCTAATAATATTAGTTTCTAAAAAAGATAACTATTATAGTAACTAATACTTATAATAATAATAGTTAACTATTTTGATTAACTATATGTGATAACTATTACTATTAATAGTATTAGTTAACCATATAATTACAATATAAGTTAACTATTACCATTAATAGTATTAGTTATTTATAATACTTACAATATATGTTAACTATTACTATTAATAATATTAGTTAATCATAATAGTTACCATATATGTTAACTATTACTATTATAGATTAGCTAATTGTAATAATTAGTATATATGTTAATAATTACTATTAATAATATTAGTTAATTATATATTAATTATTACATAGACTCCTTTGGATATGAAAGGTCATAGGTTAGACATTCATTTATTAAGAGATAATGTATACATTCATGTATGAAAGATTATTTGTTCATAACCATTCAAAAATTTGAAAGGTTTGATATGTTTGAATGTATTTTGTGCATGTCTTTTTAGTTTTCGTTCCTTTGAACTCCCTAATTAATAATTAAAATTATAAATAATATTTAATCACTTTTAATATAAAAATACATACGGTCTTTGCATGAAATATAAATATGAGAAATGATGTTTGTTTTTGTTGGTGTTGTATAGTTAATTATAATAGTTATAATACTCCCTCCGTCCCATTAATAACTTCACTTTTTGCCAAAACGGGTGTCCCGTTTAAAGCTCCACCTTTCCTAAAATAGCAAATAATCTTTACTATTTCACCCACTCATTCTCTCTCCTATTTTACTATTACACTCACAACATATTTCAAATTTACTATTTCCTTCATTCATTCTCTCTCCTATTTTACTATTACACTCACAACATTTTCTCCACTCACCAATTTTCTTAATTTGCGTGCTCACCCCAAAAGGGTGAAGCAATTACCGGGACGGAGGGAGTATATGTTAACTATTACATAGACCCCTTTGGATATGAAAGGTCATAGGTTAGATATTCATTTATTAAGAGATATTGTATACATTCATATGTATGGAAGATTATTTATTCATAATTATTCAAGAATTTGAAAGAATTAATATGTTTGAATGTATTTTGTGCATGTCTTTTTAGTTTTCATTCCTTCAACTCCCTAATTAATAATTAATAATATAAATAATTTTTAATTACTTTTAATATAAGAATACGTATGGTCTTTGCATGAGATATAAATATGAGAAATGATGTTTGTTTTTGTTGTTGTTGTATTTCAACTCTTACCTTCATGTGCGTGATATTTTTTATTGATTTTGTTGATGAAAATTGGTGGGCTTCATTTATATTGTCATGTTTATATTTCTTGCAGCTACCTATGTGAATGCTTTTGAGATTGTTGTTGTTCAAAATTGTAAGATTCATTGTTTTATACTTTGTTTCTTTAAGTTTCTATTTTTGTTTATGATTTTTTTAATATTACATATATAACTTTTGTTGGTTGTTAGTTTGTTACTAATTCTTCTTTATCTATTTGCAGAAACATTTATACATTCTTCCTTCATTTGACTTGGTTTTAGACTTCAAATTTGAAGTAATAAAAATCTGCCCATGAAGCACTATTAAGGGCTACTGTGACTTGCAAAAATTATAGTAAAATAAATACATGAAAATTTTGTGATTTATAAATTGCAATCTCTTCTTAACCCATGAAAGTATGCTCATGGATACTCACATGATTTTATGTATATTATAATATTTATTTTAACCCATCTTGAATGACCATAAAATCTGCCAAAATGTGTTTCAGTTTCAAGACTTAAATGTTTTCATGTATTTAATTGACCAAAACTAATTTTCTGAAGTTGAAAACTTTAAAATTCATGTATTTTTATGTTATGTACAACTTTCATGTTTTGAGTTTTTCCATTTGAGTTCGTTTTCTTGATTGAATTTGTCAATCTTTTACTAATGTGTTTTATTGCCGGCAACTAACAATACTGATGACGCAGGAAAACGTTCGGGCTCAGCTCTTGAAGTCCAGCATATTATTGGGTTGACTTATGACCTGCACAACACCGGAAATAAATCGTGAACTGCGTCGGGGTTTGTCCGGCAAGGCCCTCCGGCGTGAGAACAGTTTGGGCTGGAGAAAGGTGATGGAGGAATAATGGGTGTGTGTATACGTAAATAGGGAAAAATGCATTACCTTGGCCCAAGAAACTGTTCATTTATTTATAGGGGATGAGGGGAACTAGGGTTCCCATTCGAACCGTTGGATTGGATTACTGCCAGCCGTTGGATTGGCCTTGTCTCCACACGTCCTCGTGGCACCTTGTGATTGCTCCGTACGGGCAAGGACACTGCTGCACCTGTCATGGACAGTGGTTTACCTTATAATGGAAAGTCAAACTTGCACGCTTTTGGGGCCACTACTAATTCCGTGGGGACATAAGTGCAGAGTGGGCCAGTGATAGATTTGGCTTTATCCTAAGATGGCTTGTTGAGCAAGCTAAATGAGAAGACGAGTTGGAGTTGTACGTCCAGTAAGGTCGTCGCTTAATAGATGACTCGACGGGCGAGTGAATGGGTGAGCTGCCCCGTCCTTGGATGGGTTTGGTTGCTCAATGGCGACGACGATCCTCCTTTATTAGACAGGTTATGACCCATGGGTGAGATGGCTCGTCATTGGATGGGCTCGGTTGCTCAAGGGCGACGAATGCCATCCGTCGACGGGCCACGACCCAAATCTTGATTTGTTTCTTTGGTCTTGGGCCCTTAGTGGGCTTGCTGAGCCAGCTTTTCGGAGGGAACGACTTGGGCTTGGGCCATCACGAAATATTCCGTTCAGTGGCCCCCAACTCATGGACCGTCTTGACGGACCAGGAGTTTGCGTTTTTCTTTCAGGGCTATGGGATCCTGGCCCGTTGAACGACCGTCAATTTGAAATTTGAAATGAGGAGGTGACATGACCGTTGATGACGTGGGCGGTCAGGATATCTTCATTAATTGACACGCGTCCCATGATGGGACATTCTTCTCGGAAACTCCAACTGGTATTTAATGCCCTCCATCTTAACTCCGTGGGGTTTTCTAGGCAAAACCCTTCATATCCCCCACATATAAATACTTCCCCCATCCTCCATTTCGATCTTTACACACTCTAGACTCTCGAGAGCACCTAGCAAGGAAAAGAGATTCCGGCAACCAGCAAAGCCAACTCCGGCGACAACAAAACCCCACTTCGGTGACACGAACAGTTCTGGATTCTCCGTCTTTGCGAAAAGTGGGAGCTTGGATTAGGGATTTCTTCGATTTGCCACCGGAAAATTCATCTTCAAGCCCTCAAACAGGTAATTTCTTCAACTGCTCTTCGATTTTCTGGGTTTTGGGGTTTAAGAATTGATTAATGGCCCCCCAGGTTTGTGAGCTTTGAGAGAGGGGTACGGTTTGGTTTTGGGCTTAATTAGAGGGTGTATAAGTGTGCGAAGGGTATTTGGAGAGAAATCCCTTTGAGTGAATGTTCTTCCATTCTGGTAAAATTTGGTTTTGAAAATGAGGACTTGGGGTTCCCAACTGATGAGGTTCTTGGGGAGCTTAAAGAAGATGACCCAAGGGTAACACCCTTCAGATCTATGAACGAACTTCCCAAACATGTCCAAACTTATTACTCATTTGCCCATCATGATTCACTTAGGAATTTTGTTTCAGGGGAATCTAGGTTGTCCTTAGGTAGATCATCGCCTATTGATGCTAGGACTGATTTCCTTGCTCTTTCCAACTGTTTTGTAGTTATGGATCACGACGGTCGCCCCCAACGACCAACCTTTGAAGCAAACGAGGATAGTACAAGTGCTGGCGGCCCTCGAATCATCGATGCCTTCCATACCAACGTATGAGCTGGATGCAACAAACGAGGCTTTGGTGGTGGAGAGGAAGGCCAGTGGGTCGTAGCCAAGATCAGTACAAGGAGGAAAAACATCAAGACTCAAATGATCAATGCCCTATGAGAGTCCTATAGAGTCACAGCCTCTACCTACAGACTTGAGTACCTTAGTCAAGCTGACTACGAGCCTCGTCGAGAGGCCAACCTTAGTAGCAAGGAAAAGGTAGTTTTCTTCTACAAACAATTTGAGCTGGGCCTGAGGTTACCTCTAGATCCTTTTATCAACGAGTTTCTAGAAGATTCAGCCTACGTGCTCATGTGGACACCCAAATGGTCTTCGTGGAACACGTTGATCTTGAGACAGTTGGGAGCTCCGACTCAAATGCGGAGTTGCTTGGCGACGGCGGTCAGGCCTCCAAGAAAAGGAAAGATCGGCATACGGGCTCTGGGGAAGAGAGAGAGAGAAACAAAAAGTTAACCTTCGACCCTCCCAGTACTTCCGACCCTTCAATGTCGCAGACCCAAGCTCCAGGGTCGTCCTCAGAGGCTTTGACCAAGGAGAAAGCTCTGGAGTTGGCAACCCATTACTCCCAGGTTCCTCCGATAACTGGGGTCCCTTATCTGAAGAGGCATAGCTTGCCACTCGTTTTGGGGACGGCCATCACCCGACGATCCAGGGATGTTGAGCTAGTCCATAGGCTGAAGACGGCTAAACTTTCTCCTGAGACTTATCATGCCCGTCTTGGGCTGATTCAGACTGAGCTAATTTATCCCTATATTTTCACAAGTTTCTCTTTATCATCCTGTACTTGTATTAATCTCGTTTATACAGCTGTCGTCGATGATGGAGGCTATGAGCTCGGATTATCGGGATAGCCTTGAAGCGAAACGCCGAGCCAGCGATCAACTTATCCAATCGGTCGGAGCTAAAGCGACGGCGGAGCAGAAGCTTAATGAGGCTGAAAAGAATGTTGGAGAGTTGACGACAGCCTACGAGTCCTTGATGGCGCAAAAGGATGAGGCTCTGGTCCGGGTTGGCCTTTTGAAGAATGATAAAGCCAAGCTCGTGTCTGACAAAGAGAAGGCTGAAGAGGAAGCAATGACCTTCTCCAATGGCCTTCGTGCCGCAAATACCAAGATTGAAAAATTGAAGTCTGATCACGATGCTGCCCGGGAGAAAATCGAGAAGATGAAGGTTGATCACGAGGCTGCTCTGGATCAAGATAAGAAAGAGGCCATCCAGGAATATAAGAAGAGCAACGAGTGCCTTCAGATGATCACTGACAAGGGCAAAGGCTTCTTCAAGGTCGGAGCCAAGCATCTGGCAAGACGAGCTCTCGTGGACCAAGAGGTTAAGGACTTAATCTCGGTGAAAAAGCTTGCGGATCTTTGTGCCGAGGATGCATATGATATGGACGCTCGTTCAGTCCATCACCTCGTACCCTTTGATGATAATTCTAACTACATCAAGGAGGATGATGAGAAATACGGGAAGGAGGAGTGGCCCGTCCCGGCTATAGATCCCAAGAACTTTGATGCTTATTATAAATTTTTCACTGAAGACGGTCCTGATCCCAACAGTCCTCCAACTAATGCCAGCGATCAGCAGTAGTAACTTTTTTGATCTGAAATGATTTCCATGTTAAACAATTGTGTTTGTAATTTGTAAACAATGTTTTATTTTGTTTTACGATCCCAAACAATGTTTCAAACAATTGATAAGTTGTAGTGTAATTGGCCTTTTCCTCGTTGTTTAGAGGGGGTCGTACAATGCTTTGTTTAATCAATGCTTGATGTTTTATGTTTGTTAATCTGTATGTTAACGTAGATAGCATGTGATAACTTAGTGATTGGGAAAGTTTGAAGACAAGTGTATATGGTCGTCGTTTATGATGACCAGAACTTAAGTCGTCTCTTTTAGGACCGTCCCTTGTTCATACTTGTGCTTTTTAACTTTTTGAATTGCTCGTAGGTATAGTACAAAGGCCCATAGATCGTTGATCGAAGGCAAGATTATTTGGACGAGTTGTCTATTCCGTTATAGCGATCGGGGAAGTCTGGCTTCGTCTAACCTTTATACTTGGCTAAAGTGCGTGTAAATGTCGAAGTCTGGCTTCGACTGATCTTTATACTTGATCAAAGTGATTGTGAAGGTCGAAGCCTGGCTTCAACCGATCTTTATACTTGATCAAAATTTCTAGAGTTTGCAAAGAAATCAAAACGACGAGCTTTCATTGATAATCGGTTCAATTTCTTACAACTTGAATTTCCGGGATTTATAGTTTATCCCTTACAAACTCCAAAAACTTTCACTTTTGAAAAAGACACATACAGAACCACAAAATAAGGTGCCCTGAGGGCGCTGATGTCTAACGACGAGCTCAGAAGTAGTATTTGGAGAGGTGATTAGCGTGCCAAGGGTGTTTGAGCTTTTCACCATTGGGCTTGGCAAGTCGATACGTTCCTTCCCTGACAATGTTGGTGATGACATATGGTCCTTCTCAGTTGGGGGAGAGTTTGTTCTGACGAGCTTTGAGGCGCGTTGCTTCGATTTTTCTCAAAACATAGTCTCCAACATTGAAAATTCTCCTCTTGACCTTCTTGTTGTGATACGTTTAGTCCGCTTTTTATAGTTGGCCATTCTTAACTGAGCATCCAGTCGTCGCTCGTCCAGGAGGTCAAGGTCGACCTGTCTGTTGTGAATGTTTTTATCAACGTCGTAGAAGGCTACACGATCTGTAGGGAGTTGAAGCTCGGTGGGAGCCATGGCCTCAGAACCATAGGCCAGAGCAAATGGGTTTCCCCCGTAGGCCCCCTGGTGGTTGTCCGAACTGCCCAAAGAGCCGACGGGAGTTCGTCCAACCATCTTCCATCATGCCCCTCAAGGTTTTTGCACAGGGCAGACAACACAAAAGTGTTTAACTCCCATTCTGTTCAGTTCTTGCTCAAACTTCTTTGAAAAATTAGAGGCCATTATCAGAGACGATCACCCTAGGGATCCCAAAACGACACCATATTGAATCATGAATGAATCTTAAGGCATTCTTCTCTGTGATCTTGTTTAATGCCTTGGCCTCAACCCATTTAGAGAAATAATCCACCGCCAAAATTACGTACTTTACTCCCCCTTTTGCCTGTGGAAAGGGCACAATTAAGTCGACGCCCCACATGTTAAATGGCCAGGCTGCCATAACGGGGGTTTGCTCGGTCGTAGGGAGTTTCGAAAGGTCAAAAAATCTCTGGCAGGTGTCACACTTCTTCACGAACTGCTTTGCATCTTCACGTAGGTGAGACCAATAGTATCCCATGGTGATTAGTTTGTCAGACAGTGTACGAGCTCCAGGATGGCCCCCACACTCTCCTTGATGAACTTCAAAAAGCAGATTCACAACTTTGTCCGGATGGACGCACTTCAGCAAGGGCCTTGTGATAGATCGTCTATAAAGCTCGCCATCTACGAGAGAATAACGGGGAGATTTCCTCTTGATTTGATGAGCCAGTATCTCATCGGCTGGTAGCTCGTCATTATCAATGAAAGCCTTCATTTTGTCGATCCAACATCTGGGGTAGTCCCCAACACACATAACCTTTACTCTGTCATAAGCAGACTACTCAAGGTAGGCCAAGTGGTGGCCATGCTCGTCTTCAGGCAGCTGATCTGTGGCCAGCTTCGAGAGTAGATCAGCATGCTCATTGTCTTCTCTGGCAATCCGTTGAATGGCCCAAAATTCCAGTCCTTGTACCAACTCACCGACCAAAGAGTGGTACTTTTGCAAGGTTGAATCGACGACCGCGTAGCGCGAATTTGATTGACGATCAATTGTGAATCTCAGTAGGCCACAATTTCCGTTGCCCCGAAACACTTGGCATACTCGATTGCTGCAATAAGTGCCTCATACTCTGCTTGGTTGTTTGAAGCTTGGAATTTGAACCTTAAAACTTCTTCAAAAACAGTTCCACTCTCTGGTTCCACCAGCACAATCCCGGCCCCACTTAGCTCCTTCGTCGTCGACCCATCTGAAAAAAATTTCCAGCATCCAACAGGCAAAGTTAACTCCTCTGGCTTATCATCGACCTGCTTGCCCTTGCTAACTTTTTGAGGAGGCATTCTTTGATCGTCGTCCGAGCTGAACGTCGTCTTGATCAAGAAGTCGGCCAGAGCTTGGGCTTGCAAGATATTTCGCGCCCGATATTGAATGTCGAATTCAGTCAACTCAATGCTCCAGTTTAGCAAACGACCGGAGCTTTCGGGTCGGTGAAGGATTTTTCTGAGTGGAGCATCAGTATAAACAACAATAGAGTGGGCTGAAAAATACGCTCGTAGCTTTCGCGCTGCAATGACGAGAGCGTAGGCAATTTTCTCAGCATTAAAATAACGAGTCTCAACATCAGATAGGGCTTTGCTCACATAATACACCGGCCTCTGTGTTCCATCCTCCTCTCTGACCATCACGGCGGCGACGGCCTTGTCACCCGCCAAGAGATAGACATATATGTCTTCCCCGGCTACGGGGCTGCTAAGAAGAGGTGGAGAGCCGAGATATTCCTTGAGCTGATTGAACGACCGTGAACATTCCTCCGTCCATTTAAAATCTTTGGCACCACGAAGAGCCTTGAAAAAAGGCAGAGATCTTTCGGCTGATTTTGAAATAAAATGACCTAGAGCCGACACTCGTCCGTTCAGCCTTTGGACCTCCTTGATGCACGTTGGCTCGGCCATATCAATCAACGCTTAAATTTTTTCAGGGTTAGCCTCTATCCCCCTTTGAGAGAGCATAAACCCTAAGAACTTGCCTGCTGCAACATCGAAAATGCACTTGGCTGGATTGAGCACCATGTTGTTTGCTCGTAGGTTGGAGAAAGTCTGTTGAAGGTCGTCCACGTGCTTCCTCTTTTTTGATTTGACAACCATGTCGTCTATGTACGCCTCCAGATTATCACCTAGCTGACTTTTGAAAACTTTGTTGATCATTCGTTGATAAGTTGCCCCGGCGTTCTTCAGCCCAAAGGGCATCTTCGTATAACAGTAAGTTCCCCCCGCAGCCTGGAAGGCTGTCTTTAGAATATCCTCCTCGGCCATCTTAATTTGATGATAGCCGGAGTAAGCGTCCAAAAAGCTGAGGGTCGTATGCCCATCAACAGAATCGACGAGCTTGTCAATTCTTGGTAAGGGGTAACTGTCCTTGGAGCACACCAGGTTTAGGTCGGTGAAATCCACACATAATCTCCATTTCCCATTGGGTTTTTTAACTAGCACAACATTTGCCAACCAAGTTGTGAATCCGGCATCCACAATTATTCCAGCACTTAACAATTTTTCAATCTCCTGTTTAATTGCAAACTCTATTTCCGTTGAATAAATTCTCAACCTCTGCTCCTTAAACTTCATCGTCGGGTTTACCCCAAGCTTGTGGACAGCCACATCCTCCCTTATTCCTTTCATATCTTCAACCCTCCAAGCAAAGACGTCGAGGTTATGTTTGAGTAGGGTGATTATCTCATCCCTCTCCTCAGTTGTTAACTGAGACCCAGTTTTATCTTCTGCTCAGGGTAACTTGGGTTGATGTCCAGTTCAATCAGCTCGTCAGCATGCTTAAGTTCGGGAGCATCGTCGCGAAAATCCATGGATTCAATTACGACTTCCTTGATCTTTTTCTTTGCTTCTGGGGTGAGGTCGGGAACTTCGTCCTCAATTAACTTGTCCAGTTCTGCCCCCGATTCCTGGTTGACCAAAAGCTGTGGAGCTGCTATTTGGTCGTCCAGGAATTTTTCATCAACAAAGGTTCCAGTCTCGTCCACACACTTGATCTTTGAGACGTTGGAGCAGGAGGTCGTCGTTTGCTTGATTGATTTTGAAAATTTCACAATGTGATCAGGATCGTCGATTTCAATGGTCCATTTGGTCTTCAACACGTGCTCGAGGAATTCTGGGGCCATCCCCAATACACATCCGACTCCTGAGCGGGTTGGAAACTTAATTCTCTGGTGAGGGACAGATGCGACGATCCCTAGAGTGGCCTGTCCTGGTTGGCCAAGGATTGCATGATAATCACTTAGCGTCTACACGGTGGTTAGTGAATCCCTCAAGACGACCTAAGTATGGGCTTAGTCGACTATCAGGTAGACCCATCTTTTGGTTGACGCTGTAGAACAAGATGTCTTTTGCTGCCCCAGTATCAATGAGTATTCTTCTTGACTCACAGTTGTCGATAAAACCTGGGACGATCAAAGTTTGTTGACGGGCTAGAAGATTGGCTGACAACTCATATGGGTAAAAACTGATAACGTCGTTTGGCACATCTGCTTTTAGGGGGACATGGGGGGCTTTCTTCAAATGGTAAATAGCACTCTTGATCTGGTTCTTGCTCGTTTCTTCAGAGATGACTAGGACCATTCTCGGCTGTCTCTCGGGAGGTTCGTTGTTAGCGGCTCGATTGTTGGCCGTCGGACGATCCCTCTTTACATATTGGTCGAGGTGACCATCGTCTATCCACCGTTGAATTATCTTTTTCAAACTAAAACATTCCTCTGTGTGCCCCCTGTCTAGGTGATATTCACAGTACTTGCTCATGTTTTTTTCCCCTTAGCATTGGGGTTCATCTTCGGTGCCGGCCCAAAATCTACGTTGCTTAGAATCTCTGACCGCGATACAGTCAATGGAGTGTATGAATCAGGTACTTTCTCAGCCTTTCCCAGCTTGTTCTTCCCTTTATCACCGGCCTTGTCCTTCTTGGATTTTGCCGCCTCGTCACTGACGACGGCCTACCCATCTCGTTGTAACCCCCTCTCTTCAGCCTCGGCCACTTCATAGGCCTTACCGTAGAGGTCCTTTCTGGATTTAGCCGGGTGGACTTGAAGCTCGTAGTCCAAAGTAGAAGATATAATACCATGCCTGAAACAGTTAATGATTTCACGGTCCGTCAGATCCTCATCGATCTGGTCAACCAATTTCTTGAATCTCTTGAAATAATTCATTGAGCTCTCATTTACTCCTTGTGTGATGTTACTTAGATCGTTCACCGTCTTGCGACGATCTCCAGCAGTTGCAAATCTACCCAAAAACTTTTTCCTCATTTGTTTCCAAGAGTCAATGCTTCCTTTCGGAAGGCTTCTGAACCACCTTAGAGCTGCTTCAGTCAACGTGCTCGTTAGAGCTTTACACATCACATCGTCTTGTCCCGAAGTCCTAGACACCACACACATTTGAGCCTCGAGGTGTTGCATATGATCCAAAGCACTAGTTGAGCCGTCGTATTGTTTTAAGTCAGGCAATTTGAATCCTAGCTCTGGTGGTCCTAGTTCGAGCATCCATGGGGCTAAAGGTTTCAATGTACCAACATCGTCTTCAGAATCATCGCTATCAGCGTTGTTCTTCTTAGCCGTCAATTCCTCAACCCGCTTGAGTCTGAGGAATTCCCGCATGTCAACATCTCCTGCTTGACCGGTGGGGGGAACCCTATCTCGACGAGGCCCCCGGGAAACGGTGTTCGACCGTTGCCTCTCGGAGGGGGCAGGTCGTCGGGAGATTGTTCTCTCTCTTCTGTCACCTCTGGGAGGGGATGGTCGATACGACCTGGATGGTTCCCGTCCGCGAGGATGAGAGGGAGAACGGGTCCTTTCCCTATAACTCGGTGCTCGTTCATTGCGCACTGAAGGGGTCATTTGACGACCTCGAACAAATTGGTTCTGGTTATGCTCAAGATTTTCATTTGCAAGAGATCTACGAGGCTCTCTGTCCGCCTCCTCCCGTCGTCGCTGAGATGGGAGTCCCTCACTGCGTCGTTGATTAAGATGCTCTCTGAGGTCCAGCTGCGACACTACACGCTCATTTCCGGCGGCAATTTCTTCACGACGACCATCAACCCTTCTCTAGTTCCTTCGCCTTCCAGATGAGACCGTATTGCGGGGATTCCTGCACAGGTCGGTCCTCGGCCATTCGAATAAGCTCATTCTGGATTTGCAGGAGTTCGTGAAGGGCGTTTGCTCTTTCGATGAGGAAAGAGGTTCTGTCGAGATGTGGGTTGGATGGGCCTCCCACGTTTCGTACAGTATCTCCCTCGGTCCTCCTTTCAAGTGGGGGTCGTCGTTGCCGCTCAGGAGCAGGTCTTTTTTCTCTCCTCCTCGCGGTTGGAAGGCCAGTGTCATCCACCACCCTGTGTGACCTGGTAACCCTCAAATTAGGGTTCCTAGGTTGAGGTGAGGGAGGTATGGGGTTTTCTGATGGCCTTCTTTGAGGGCGGCCGGCCGTGATTTTCAGTTGACTTACTTGCTGTGTGTCCGTCTGACATCATCTCCAGGTATTATCCGGTTGTTTTTCCTTGGTTGAAGATCTCTGATGAACGTTTCCCGTCAATGGAACCAATCTGATGACGCAGGAAAACGTTCGGACTCAGCTCTTGAAGTCCAGCAGATTATTGGGCTGACTTATGACCTGCACAACACAGGAAAGAAACCGTGAACTGCACCGGGGCTTGTCCGGCAAGGCCCTCCGGCGTGAGAATCAGTTTGGGCTAGAGAAAGGTGATAGAGGAATAATGGGTGTGTGTATACGTAAATAGGGAAAAATGCATTACCTTAGCCCAAGAAACTGTTCATATATTTATAGGGGATGAGGGGAACTAGGGTTTCCATCCGGACCGTTGGATTGGATTACTGCCAGCCGTTGGATTGGCCTTGTCTCCACACGTCCACGTGGCACCTTGTGATTGCTCCGTACGGGCAAGGACACTGCTGTACCTGTCATGGACAGTGGTTTACCTTATAATGGAAAGTCAAACCTGCACGCTTTTGGCGCCACTACTAGTTTCGTGGGGACATAAGTGCAGAGTGGGCCAGTGATAGATTTGACTTTATCCTAAGATGGCTTGTTGAGCAAGCTAAATGAGAAGACGACTTGGAGCTGTACGTCCAGTAAGGTCGTCGCTTAATAGATGACTCAACGGGCGAGTGAATGGGTGAGCTGCCCCGTCCTTGGATAGGTTTGGTCGCTCGATGGCGATGACGATCCTCATTTATTAGACGGGTTATGACCCATGGGTGAGATGGCTCGTCATTAGATGGGCTCGATCGCTCAAGGGCGACGATTGCCATCCGTTGTTCGACGGGCCACGACCCAAATCTTGAGTTGTTTCTTTGGTCTTGGGCCCTTAGTGGGCTTGCTGAGCCAGCTTCTCGGAGGGAACGACTTGGGCTTGGCCCATCACGAAATATTCCGTTCAAATACTAATTGATGAGTGAGAGAAGTCAGTCATCTATAAAATTAAAATTTAATTCGTAATAATAATAATTCATCTTTATAATCAAATATCAATTATCATAATAAATACAAATTATGTAAACAAAAGCTAAAAGAAATTTATACAATTCTCCTAAATTTATAAGCAAACGTCTTAATTCATACTCCCTATGTCCCATTGATAGCTTCACTTTTTGCCAAAACGAGTGTCCCGTTAAAAGCTTCACCTTTCCTAAAATGACAAAGAATCTTTATTATTCCACCCACTCATTATCTCTCCTATTTCACTTTTATACTCACGACACTTTTTAAATTTACTATTTCCTCCACCCATTCTCTCTCCTATTTTACTTTTACACTCAAAACACTTTTTTCACTTACCTTTTTTTTTTAATTTGCATGCCATGCTCAAAATAGTGAACCTATAAACGAGACGAAGGGAGTATACAATATACTTATATTACAAAAAAATATTATGTAACTTTATTAAATAAAAACATAAAAACAAAATATAAAAAATTGACAAATTAATTTTCCGTGCAAAGCACAAATTACCCACTAGTGTAGAAAAAGATACGTCAGCAACGCTAGGAATGCTAGGATCTGGGATCGGCTCATGGTTCATGTGATATCTTCGTCCTACATTACATTGAAAATATATTAAATTTGGTGAAATATATGTATAAGATTCACATACTATTATTAAGCATTAAATCATTCATTGTACCTTTGAATACATGCGATGGACTGTGAATAATCCAAATAAGGAAATGATTAGTGGATCAGTGTAGTGCCTATTTAACGGGTCGGAATTCGGATTCGAACTTGAGTGTTACAGTTCAGGTAGACCGTAAAACAGTTTTATTTTCTTGTAATTTGGTCAATTCATTTGACCATTAAAGATATTATTGTCATTTGGCCACCTATTTATTTAGATACTCTTTATTTCAAAAAGTTATTTCTATTTCATTCTGATAATTAAAACTCGCCTAAATTACTTTACAAATATGACTCAAGTTACTTTACAAAGATGGGTTAGCCTTTTGGGACAGATGAAATTTTGGGACAGATGAAATATGATTTAATCTTGACCATTAAATGCACCCAACTATTGTGTGAATCCTGATCCTTCCGGATACATCTAACATTTTTAGTCATGCTCGATCAATGCTGGGCTGGGGGTACTTATTAACATGGAATTATTCATTAAGCATGCAAATGTTTTTTTTTTCTTTATATAATTATTGAATGTTTATTTTGAAATAGAAGTAATATAAATCAAATAGCACTGTTAAAAACAATCAGAATTTTAACATATGTTTTCCTTTTCTAGAATTAACTAACCTAACCAGGGGCGGATACATGGTTAAAATGGAGGGGTTCACAAATTACATTACTCAAAAACATCAAAAAAAAAAAAATTACATTAATACCTACATCGATTCTTCATTTTTTGCCAAGAAGGGTGGACTGAGTTGGTAAGTGGGAGTGCACTTAGTAATATACGTATATAACAATTTTTAGATTTTCAATATGACGATTAAATTGACATTTTTGTTTGGTCAAAGTTCATTAGCATTGACCGTCAAAAACAGAAGTGACCGCCAAAAACAGAAGCGAGTAAGATTTTATGGGACGGAGGAAATATAAATATATACTCCCTCCGTCCACTTATATACTTCACACTTTCTATTTTGGGCGTCCAATTACATACTTCACACTTTGTTTCTTTATCCAAAATGGAAAGTTTTTATTATTAAAAAATTAACCCTACCCCACTCATTCTCTCTCCTACATTATTTTAATACTCACAACACCATTATAATTTACTATTCCCTCCACTCATTCTCTCTCCTATTTTACTTTTGCACTCACAACACATTTATATCATTATTTTTTTCATTAATCCACGCGTGAACAGTAACTGTGAACTATGTAAGTGAACGAAGGAGTATATATATATATATATATATATATATATATATATATATATATATATATATATATATATATATATATATATATATATATATATATATATATATATATTTTTACATGTCAATATTAATTTTGGGGTCACAGCCACCCTTTGGGTGGCCTTGTGTCCCCTGAATCTAACCTTGTAGCAAATCCAAATATGGGAACAAGAGCGGAAAATAAAAAGAAAAGTGCATTCTTATTTAGGAAAGTTACCAACTTACCCTAGTAAAAAGAATTAAAAAATTGATTAAAATCTCCTTGGCAATCCGACGGCTCTCCTTCACCAAGAAGTAAGAACAAAACTATAGGGACTTCATCAGCAAATAATATACTCTCTCATTCCTAATCCTTTTCCAATTACTAATCGTTCTTCTTTTCTTTTTTTTTATATAGGGTTCAATGGTTAACCTAGTAGTCGATCGTCAATCTCTCCGGCGCTGTGCCATTCCAAGAAATAATGCCGATGTTCTCTGATGATTTCTCTTACTTCAATGTTACTCCGGCCTACGACTCCATAATTCCCGCCGCCGTTTCCACATCAGTCAACACCGACGATCAACAGTTCTACATTAAGATTAATGTCCAGATTATCCATCCACAGCAATATGAATACGACGAAGAAGAAGTTCCTGACTACACTAGGATGGTAGCTGATACACGTGACTTTGAAATATGCATTCCAGTTGATCGGCTATATGGAAGTGGACCCCACACGTCATGGTATGAAATTTCCCGTCAGCTACGCCGGGTCAGGTTACCCATCCACGTTGAATCCATGTTGTTACATGAAATTTGTTCTTGCGCAGAACAAATGGCGTCTGCCAAAGAAAACGTGGGTTGCAAGGTGCTCCCCATGTACGTGTCCGTAAGTTATGTCGACGATGATTATCAACAGGATGAATATATGACGGACGACAATTTTGTAACGGTGCCGGCAAGTGAGTCGGCGGTGGAGAGTTTGGAGAAGGTGACGGTGGAAGATTTGAACGTTAATTGCGCGATTTGTTTGGAGAGGATGGAGATTGGCCTGGAAGCGAAGAAGATCACGTGTGGGCATTGTTTTCATGGTGATTGCATCGTTGATTGGCTTAGGGTTAGCAATATGTGCCCCCTCTGTCGGTCTCGGCTGCCGACTCAGGATGATCAGTAGATTTAATTTGATTTCCAACCTTGTAATCTTTCTGTCTGCTCCTTAGACCAACGTAGTAATGTCTAATTAAATTTAATTTCCTTCTCTATTTTTTCTGCATGAAATTTTCTTTCGCTGTTATACTTTGAGCTTGAACTGACAGTACACCCTTTTACTATTACGCTTTGTTTACTCTATTATCAATGGCATGTCAAACAAGCGTATTGAGTCGGGTATGAGCCGAGTAATGGCGGGTACAACTCGTCATAACCTGTTTACATTTCGGGTTATCATTGAGATTATGGAAAGATACAACTCAATTTAGGCTTTGTTTCCTCTCTAACTTGCAAACACAAAAGCAGCCTGCAGTGACTTGATCATCAAAAATAGACAGTGTCCTGTTTTACATCAGAAGTGGTTCAAGTCCTAAAAACTTCTTATATCATATCTCAATACTGGTAATAATTTACTATACAAAGCTACAATAAGCTGATTTGGGCCAATATGTTTTATAATAATTTCATATTTTACAAAACTATACTCCATAACAAACATCAAACATATGTATATGTATATAAGAATGAGTATGTATAAAGCTAATTATCTGACCAATCACGTGAGAACGTTGGATGACTGAGCTTCGCGTGCAACTTTGATGAAGACATCTTCTAAAGTTGTGTCAGCGAGACCCCATGCATAAACCGTGAACTTGCTCTTTGCATTCTCAACAGCACTAAAAACATCTGCGATTCTGGTCTCTTGTTTTGGCAGCTCGAATTTCTGGGTCCCGGATATTTGGTATATCTTGTTAGCATTTGGTGAGAGGCGTTTTGCCAACTTCTCTACTTCATCCTCGTGATCTGGTGATGTTGTCATCGTAAACACGTAGGAGCCTCCGTATCTACCTTTCAACTGTCGATCAGCAGTGGCGGATCAAGGGGTTATTCAAAATGGGTGCACAAATTACATTACAAAAAATTATTAACATCAACAGTGAGACTCGAAACCAAGACCACAAGGTTAAACCTTACATTTTACCCCACTGAGCAAGGCAAGTTACTGATGGGGGTGCACTACGTGTCTATTATAGTTTTAAAAATATTTTTCTATTAAATTTGGGAGTTAATGGGTGCACATGCACCCATACTGGTAAGGGTGGATCCCCCCATGTTATTCAGTATATGTTAGGTAACGACTAGAGAGTAATCAATATGTAACTTTATCATAATATAGCTTTTGGAATCAAAATTACCTCTTTCGGATTTCCTAAACACTGCAAACTGCCATCTACGAAAATTCCTAGCCGATCACAAAGATGCTCCGCTTCCTCCATTGAATGTGCTGAAACCATTTGCATGAGCTATGTCAACAAAATGTACTTGAGGGAAGGAATGCTTTATATGGTTTTTACTTTGCAAGAAACAAAATAAAATGATAACCCTATAAATGACAAAATATAACTAATAGCTATCTGGAAGACATGACAAGAAGCTCCAAAATAGTCGCTACAGGGGCCCATGGAGGATCGGATTGATTTCTTGTAGAGAGAAGAGAAGAGAGTCGAGAGATGAAGTGGGATGAAAACAGCCGCAAATGAAAGAGAGAGTTAGGGTTAGTGGGTTAGCGACTTAGCGTTAGGGTTTTAGGGGAATCAGGGATTTTTAAATTATAAATAAGTATATATATATATAATCGGTCCGGTCCGGTCCATGACCGTGTATATTTTTTCAAAACCAGGACTGGATCAAATAACCGGTTCCATAGGAGTTTGGAACCAGAACCAGAACCAAAACCAAAACCAAAACTATTGGTTCGGTCCGGTTTCAATTGGTCTGGTAACAATCCAGTTTTTTTTAAGCACAGCCCTAGCTACCGTCCTAGAGTAATTTATAAATAGTTTTAGAAAAGAGAAATAAGTCAAAATGGGATTTGTATCCAATTAGGGGGGGGGGGAGCTTACTGGTGAGAATGATTGCCCGATCTTGCTTTGCCCGCTTCACAACATTCCACAAATTATTTCTGGAAGCTGGATCCAGTCCAGTACTGGGCTCATCCATATACACAACCTACCAAAGTTTTCAAGATATAACAGTTAATAGTGTGTGAACAGAAGTCGAGGTAAACTATATAAAGAAAGTAGGCATACCTTAGGATCCCCAATCAATGAAATGGCAACACTAAGTCTCCTTTTCATCCCTCCACTGTACTTCCCCGCTTGTTTGTCAGCAACTCCCCCGTGAAATAAATTAACACTCTTAAGCGATTCTTCAACTGCCTAAATCAACAGAATGTGAAAGTGAGATCCAATTCAAGAATTGTTGCTGCTTGAGACCCAAAAAATAACAATGAGCAAAAGCAGTGGTGAGATTTTCTCGTCACTTACACTAATAGAAATCACAAGAAAATCCCTTAACCTATCATGAATCGTTTGACTTTTCATGAACTCTCGTGTTTTTGAAAATGAAAACATGCGAAGAGGCATAAAGGCATTCCACTCTTTCAACCAGAGAGCGGAGTCAGAATTTTATTCAAAGGGGGTCAAGATTGTTTTGGGAATAAAAATTATACTTATCATTTAAAAATTTGGCAGAGAGGGGGTCAAAACAATATCATAGCATAGTACAAAGTTTTTCACAAGTAAAAGGGGTCGAAATTGACAAATATAGCATTTGTAGTGTAAATTCTAAAACTTTGAAGGTAGTAAAATGACATTCCCCAAAAGTTAAAGGGGTCAAGTGACCCCCATCCCCTTAAGGTGGCATCACCACTTCTTTCAACTATAAGTTACTCTCCCATTCTAACGCTCTAAAGTGCAAAACACAAATCTCACTGTTGGGAGATCACAACTTACTTGTGTTAAGGCAGAGCCTTTAAGGTTCTTGAGCCTTCCATAAAATAGTAGGTGTTCCTTGCCTGTAAGGGTTTCCCAAAGCAGGCTGCATAAAAATAATGGAAGTCAAATATTTTTCATTTACATCTCCATAAAAATTGAGAACCAATAACTTGATGCTTACTCATGCTGTGGGCATACACCCATGTTTGCATAAATTCCATCCATATTTGTCCGTATATCCAGACCATGAACATAAGCTGTGCCAGAGCTTGGCGTTATAAGACCAATCATCTGTCAACAAAATATATAAACGTCAAAGGGTGGATAGACTTCCGAACACTCATATACAGATGAAGAACTAAACAAAAAGCAGTTCTCAGATAAGATTTCCAGCACTGAGACCTAGGAAGATACTACAGAGAAAAGAAGCATTAGCAACTGGAGCTTATGAGGGGAGAGGGGGCGATAAATTAATAATGTTTTACCCAGAGTAACCAAAGTAGCAATTTAATGTTCAAAATTGCATAAACAAGACTACCACATCTATTAAATGGATAAGAGAGTTAAAATCTATTTCGTACTGACCATATTGATAAAAGAGGTTTTGCCAGCACCGTTCGGACCAAGCATACCAAAGCACTCTCCTTGAGGCAAAGCGAGCGACATTCCTCTCACTGCAAACTTCTCGGGGTTCCCATCCCTCCCTGGATACACTTTTTTGAGGTTATCACAGATGATTGCTTGACTTGCACTTGATTCCAGTAGTAATTGTTCAACTTTCTCTCTCTGATTTTAAATGGGGAGAGGACAAAATATTAACATTTATGCTTATTAAGAAGAATCTGTAACTAAAACAGAGGAAGACATGCTGTGCCTGAAGAATTATACCCCCTAAACCTTTTTGAGTGAACATTCTACAAGAAATTAACATTCACCTCTTGGACTACATCAGGTTTTTCGAGCTGAACAAAAACTTTGGACCCCTGCCTTCGCAAACTAGGTTTTCGAAAGGATGACAAACGCTTTTTCTTGAACCACTCCAAGAAGAAAAGAGGACTTCTTCTGACACCACTTCCTGATGACATGACTTGGTCAGTGTAGTATGCAAAGAATAAAACCACCAGCCATTCCACAGTCATGATAACTAAGATCTCTATCATTCCATTATTGCCATCACTTAAATCTCCCCATCGCATCCCTCGAGTGCCCATATAGTTTCCTGCGAATGCGTACTGTGAAAACTCATATAATCCACGGTAAAGCGAGAACCCAGGATATAGCTCCATAACAATAATCCAGCCTCCTACAACATTGAAAAATCATTTTCACGTGATAAGAGTTAGGAAGAAGGATAAAAATTGGACAAACAATAAGTAAAGAATGATATCTGAAATTGGACAAACGACTGCAGAAGGTAGATCATCAAAAAGATAGATATGTGGGTGTAAGTGGTTTAGCTCAAACCGCGGTTTGAGACCGAACCGAGCTAAACCGTGGGGTTTAGCTCGGTTTTTTTATTTAAGTGGTTTAGCTCGGTTTATAAAAATTACAAACCACATGGTTCGGTTTAGCTTGCGGTTTGAGGGTGCCGAGCCAAGCCGAGCTAAACCGAACCGCCAAACCGAGCTATGAAATCGAACCGCCAAACCGAGCTATGAAATCGAACCGCCAAACCGAGCTATGAAACCGAGCTAACTTGCATTATAAAACCACTTTGCATCAAGAACCTTGAACAAAGAACACTTGTATTTATCGATCTGATCTCCTGTCCTGTATAATGATAGTAAATGGCCATTTCCCTTTTGCATTCGGAAATTTATTATCAGATACCATTTGGATAATGGTGCATTTCCTAAAGTAAGCCACTGTGAATACCATTCGGTAGCACAATTTTTAGACCAATATTGATAGTTTTTTAGGAAACAACTTTTTTTTTGCTATTTGTTTATTCTCTTCAGTTGGGCATGCTTTGCTGCTGCTTTTTATATTATGTTGTTCCAATTCCAATCTTTCGAATATAAACCAAACAATTAATCTCTTTTCTAGGAAGAAATGTAGCAACAGGCACTTTCTAACCACAGCAGGTCTTTTTCTTACATCTCAACACCAGTTGGTATTTTGATAATGCTGTGTTTATTTTAGTTACTTACAGTTTTATATTGATTAGTCATAAAATCAAAATGATTAAACCGCGGTTTAGACCGAGCTAAACCGAACCTTGGCGGTTTAGCTTAGCTCGGTTTGAATTTTTTTGTGGTTTAGCTCGGTTTGAAATTTCTCCAAACCGATACTAGCGGTTTAGCTCTAAAATTTCCCCAAACCGAGCTGAACCGAACCGTTTACACCCCTTTTATGTATGCAATCACAACTTCGGTTTTATCCACTTTTGTATGTTTAGCAAATTTTACCATTGTAGTTTAGATATGCACTCACTATCCCTAATAGTAGGGATATTTAGTACGTAGTTTTAGCAATTTAACCATTCTACTTATGTTTTGGGGGGAGAATAATGAGTGCGTATCTAAAGTACAATGGTTCGAACTGCTAAAAAAACAAAGGTTGTTAAAACGAAGCTTAAGCAAAGTACGCTGGTTTAAAATGCCGATTGGCCATTTCAGAACTCAGACTAAACCACCTGTAATTGAACCTGGGTGAACCACCATAACCACCCTGTCCCTTGGACCAATTTTGATAATGAAAGCAATATATACAACATAAATACTTAATTTCTGCTGCATCTTCATAATCTGACAAGCCCTCTTGTAAATTAATGTGTCATCACTGATTGCATGCTGCAAAATCTATAATTCAAGTCATCTGACTTGTATTTGGTTCCCAAATTAAGCTTGTCCAGTCCCATAAAATAGGCTATGGTTCTGCTTCTACATAATGACGCATGTTGGGTCAGCAATCTGATAGCTTAAGCTTTTAGAGTAGTTGGTAACATGAAAAGACATCACGTAAATTGTGCAGCAAAGCATGTTAGTCTAATATTCTAAGTACTATTTTAGACCATCAGAATTTTAGAAATTAAATGAATGGAAGTTTCTTAAAATTTAAAACCTTATTGGGCCGTATGACAAGCATAAAGTTGTCACAAGCCTCCAAAATAACCACATGCAGAGATGCATCATTTTCTTTCCTCAAAGACTGAAGGGAAATTGAAGTTGTTCAAGTTGAGATTAAAAAAAAGATGATAATATTTGGATAACACATTTGAATGAAACTAATTGTATCTGTAGAACACAATGTCACTTGCTTACGGAGGTAGCCAACCCCAAAATTGAGGGGTGAGATAGGCGTTCAGCTTGATACTCGTGTAAGTCAAAATCAAGAGTACATGACTGAGATTTTACGTACTTGGAAATGACTTATCTTGAAGGAAGAACTCGAAAAGAAATCCTCCCAGGAGTCCAGTCCCAAAGACCATTATGTATCCCACCACTGAGAAAATAAGAATATATAAACAAGAGATGTAAGTGTAATTCTATTAAATTTCTAATGTGAGTGTAATTCTATTAAATTTCTAATCTTCTACAAAAAGTAATCAGCTTAGATCAAACCTGTTGATGTCTTCACATTAGAGAAAAGAGCGGCCACTAGAAAAGCCAATGAAATCTGCAGGTTTATGTAGATGACATAAAACACAAATTGGATGCTATAGGCATTCAATGTGAAGAACTTTAATCCTGTAAAAAAAAAAAAAAAATTGACCTCATTAACTTCACCAAACAAAGTCCGAAAAGAAACAAAATAGAAGGTCACCATTGGCTGTTTTATCAATACCTATAACAGAGCCAAAGAGCACGAAACAGAACATGTATACCAAAGATATGGCGAGAAAATACGCATAAGAAATCATCCAATAAGGCCCATCCCCAAGCCCATGCATTTTCATCATGATCCTTAAATTTTGTTGCTTCTCGTATACAAGAGATGTTAATATAACCTGTATTGCATTAACGAATATAAGATTTCTTGAACTATAAAATGGGAATATGGCTTTCTGAAAATAAAATAAAAAATAAGCGAACTACATAACTGCAGTCTTTTTTGTGTAGGGAGAGTGCCCTCTCAGTTACTGGAGAAAAATTAACAACACTTACAGGGAATAGTTGTATAATGACCCATGTAAAGAAGAGTGGTCCAAGGAGAGAAGAGAAATCCAGCCTCAGTACGGTTTCAGGCTTGGGCATTTCTTTTACAAAGTCAAACTGCATTTTCGCTGCAGAGCCAAGTAGAAGTTGTAGGAAAGCATTTGATGCCTGTATGTTTATTGAGCAGAAACGTCAGCATTTATCTCTACAAAACTAATACAGAAATTTTTCATACTCCCTCCGTCCTAATATAATTGTGATCTTTCAAAACACTCCTACTTTAAGGAAACACATTTAACGTGTTGACTTAAGCAATAAAGTATTGTGCAGTACAACAATCAATGTGATAATTATCTAAGTGAAGCAAGAGGGCAGTTAACTCAGGACATCCTAAAAAGAAAAAGGGGACACTTGTTGTGGACTAATGGAGTTAATTCCTAGGACGGAGTCAATAAAAAATACTTATCAATCATTAATTACTTCAGGGAGTGGAATTAAGTATATGTTCTGAGTTCCTTGTCTGTTAGAGAAAGAAACTTAATATCATAGGTATCAGATTGAGGATTTTCTCTCAAGAGTAAAGCAGACACACTATGGAGAGACTAATATTAGACTTTAGGTTATCTATTAACAAAATGAAGATTGCTTTCATTCAAGCGTTATAACCTCTGTTGGCCAAAAAATTCCTGAAAGATACTTAAATTAATAGAAAAATGCCACTACTGCTGAAATCATGGCACATGATAGAACAAGTTGTATGCTCAGTAACATAAAAAATAACCAAGATATTCATAAAGCCTGAGATGTGTCAAATTTCTTGCTGCTTATATGTAAATAGAGTGATAAAAATATATGTAGAGTCAAGTTAGGAACTGATACCAAATTTACTGAGCGTGGAACACGAGTCAATCCAATAGGCTGGTTTCCAGTATCATTCTTATATGTAGCGTTGTACCATATGGTCAAATTATAATTATTCATGTTCGAGTTCATGAAATCATAGCCTGTGAGTAGAAATAACCTCGATGTCAGATCATAATCTTAGTACTGTATATATTACACAGGAACACAAGTCAAGAACAACCAACCTGCTAATATCTCATTAATTTTTCTCTCAGAATTCCCTTTACGATACCCCTTGTATAGTTCATCATTAATATCAGCAGAGCTATTCCGCCATAAATGTAGACCTTGAACGCATCTAACCTCTACATAGAGACATTTATAATTAAGAAGGTAATCACATCAGCGAATATGAGAGAAAGCAGTGGGAAAATGGCAAAAATATGAAATATTTCAGTCAACATCAATATACTGCTAATCCTGCTGTGAGTTGAAGTTATGAAAGAGTCTTAAGGCACATTAGGATTTGGAATTGGATTTGTGCCAAATTAGATTGACTGTCGGACTGAACCACTCACTAACAAAGCAGCATCTTTTTTTCATGTTTATATCTACAGATATACAAAAATGATTGATGCAGCAGGCGCGTATATAACTTCATTACCCTGCTGTACTGCACGGGATGCTATCGGGATGGAAATGGATAACGTAGAGTTGGGACCACACTGAGGTTGGACATAATAGATTGGAAGATCCGAGAAGAGAGCCGGCTCAAGAAAATTGAGTAATTCAGTCTTTGACTCTGACCCCTGAAATTTTCGAAAAGTCAAACTAGCAACAATGTAAATGATCAAAATCTACTTGATGTTACCGGAAATTATTGGATCAAAAAGAAACAAGCATAAACTAATATATGAATAACTAACCAATACAACGCTGGCTAAACTGCTAAACGAGTTCAGGTTAGCCGAACTTGAAAACATATTCCCAGCCAAACCTATCAACGTAAAATTAGGAAAACATTAATTTTGATCTCATTTTAGACCATATCAAACAATGCAATTGATGCTACCAATAAAATTAGGGAGTCCATAGAAAAGAGAGACATACTTGCCCCAAAAGATTGGTTACTCCCAGTTAGAAGCAAGGTTGCAGGACATGACCCAGTGTTTTTGCACGACGGATTTGGCAAGTCTCCAAATGAAAGAAAATCGGTTCTGACGGCACGAAACTCTGGGGCTGGCATTTGTAAAAAAGGAGGCCATTCAGGTGGGCTAAGTATGGGACAGGTCGCCACTTGGTTCAAAGTTGAGTATTGAATTCCACACACCCTCTCACACTGACCATCCCCATCTTGATCAATACAAGTGCAGCCACACTTGTTTGATGGTTTATCCAATTCATTGTTGACTATATTTTGGATTAGTAAAAGCAACAAACACAGAACAAATGGGAATAATATGAGTCGAACATTTGTCTTGATGTTCCTTTTCTGCAACAAACGAGGAAAAAGAAGAACCGAAGGCAAATAACACACATTGAGAATGATTGTACAAAATATTGATTGATGTTTTAAATGAGTTTTTCAACAATGTAAATTTCAAATCTTAATGACCAGTTCAAAACATGATAGGTTGCAAAAATGATCTGTAAGAAGTGTTTTCTACAAATGAATCAACTTGAAGCAACACTTGCAGACGTTAAAACACCCCCACCTGGGGAACTAATATATCAGATTTAGACACTACAGTTGATGATTATGCAATTATGAAGCATATTCTAACGAAGGACCTCCTAGCAAACACCCGAGACACTTGTTAACATCTAAATTGGAAATATTTCACCCTGAGAACAAGAACCTAACAGCACATTGATTAATGTTCATAAAATAGCGGTTAATATTCCTGGTGCAACACGTTTCATAAACACAACCTAAACAAGTGCTCCTGATCATATGTAATCAAAAAGTCAAAGAAATCAACGTTTTGCAAAGACGTAAGATTCAATTTCTCCGCATCTTATTTAACAATTCTGCCTATCATTAGCTCATAGTCCAGTAATTTCCCTGATTCCATCCTTTCTATAAAAGCAAAAAAAAAAAAAAAAAAAAAAAACAAAGTAAAAATCTAGATAAATAAATTAATCAGTTACCACAATAACAGATTTAACACTCCAACAAAGGAGAAAATCACATGCTAGAAACAACAAGAAAAACACACAGAGAAAGAGGGAAAGGGAGAGGTGTACCTGGAAAGTCAAATTCTTACGAAGCAAAGCGTTGGCCTGAATGGAGAAGCTAGAAGTGCCACGGGCAGAATCCGCCATTGATGAGATTTACACACCTCTTTCTTTCTCTCTCTAGGGTTTTAGAGGAGGGAGGGAGAGAGTTAAAATGGAAATCGGCGCCAAATAAAAAATTAGGATGTCGTCGACTTCATTGTTTATTGATTCTCCTATAACAAATTTTCGCGGTAAATTCTCCATATGATTTTTCTATCATCATCGTTGAAAACTCTTCCCAGTCAAATTGTTCTGACATTGACGGTTACGGAGACACTGTAAGGTTCTCTTCCGGCTGACTTATTTACAATTTTATCCTTTCCGATGAATAACGCTCGACGGAGTTAAGTACGAAAATGACCTCACGCGTTTATTATTGAGAATTTTCTCTCACAAAATGTTGCGAGTCTTTCGATTTTAAAAGTAGCTAGTGCTATATTCGTGTATTAAATGCGCAATAAAAAAAATTGATAAATAACTGGTTCAAAAAGTTTCTCTAACTTTAATTTTTATTACTGTTTTAATTTAATTTTTATCATAATTTTATAAAAATCTAAATAATTTCATGTAATTTTTAAAATTGTTATTAACGGTGAAACTATCAAGGAGTATCAATTTTCAGATTTACATAATAATATTTAAATTTTCTTAAAATTATATTAATAACAATTTCAAATTTGCATAATGATATTTGAATTATCATAAAATTTAATTTAATGACAATTTTCAAAATTACATAAGAATATCTAGATTCCTATAAAATTATAATTTAATTTTGATTGAGTTGATTATGAAAATTAATGTAGTACAAACTTTTCGAGATAAGAATATCTAGATTTCTATAAAATTATGGTTAAAGTTTGATTGAGTTGATTATGAAAATTAAAGTAGGACAAGCTTTTCGAGAGACATGGAGGAGTATACTTATTTATTTCTAAAATTTTAAAAATAAAATGAGGCTCAAAAATTGAGTTGTTTTTCCAAAACTTTTGCCAATATCCGTCACTATCTGGGGATAGTAGTTAATAAAGAGCCAGATATTTAAAAGATCTCAAGAACAACAGGTCAAAGTACAACGTACACCATCTCCATAATTTATAGGGTTTGTGAAAAATAAATTAAAAAAAAAAAAAAAAAAAAAAAGACTTTTTGATTTGCTTAACCATTAAGGAATTGACTGTAAATATAAAAAAATTGCCGGGAAACTTGTCACCCGTATCAAATCTCTATTTTCATAATTATATATCTGCATTGAGTTTACCAAGATATTTATAAAATTAATGTGATCTTGTTTGCATGATAATCGTTAATCAAATTAGCTGACACAATATATGCGACCATACTTTTGATGTAAAATTTTCAAAAAAATGTTCGCCATTAGTAGGGATCAGGGATGGCCATTTACGATTTCGGTTCCGGTTATGGTTAGAAATCGCCGGTTTCGGTTTCGAACCGACGGTTTAAGGTTCGAAATCGGCGGTTTAACGATTTTTTTTTTAATAGAAAAAGCTGTTTTAGAATTTTTTTATTAATGAAAATTTTTGCAAAAAATTATATAAAAAAATATAGAAAAAAACTAAACAAATGAAAGTATATAAAAGAAAAGAGGGACGGACTACCCTTTATTTTTTTCATTTTTTCATTTTTTATTGATTAGAAAATAATATTTTAGACTTTTTTTATTAGTGATTTTTTTTTACAAAAAGGTATATAAAAAAATATAAAAAAAAACTAAACAAATGAAAGTATATACTCCCTCCGTCCCACCAATTGCTTCACCCTTTTCCTCCGGCACGGGAATTATGGTAATGGGAGGGAAAAAAAATGTTGTGAGTGTAATTTGAAAATAGGAGAGAGAATTAGTGGAGGGAATAGTGAATTTGAAAAGTGTTGTGAGTGTAATAGTGTTTTAGGAGAGAGAATGAGTGGAGAGAATAGTGAAGATTCTTTGCCAAAAAAGGAAAGGTGAAGCTTCTAACGGGACGTCCTTTTGGGTAATTAGTGAAGCTTTTATTGGGACGGAGGGAGTATAAGAAAAGAGGAACGGACTATCCTATATTTTTTTCTTTTAATTTTTTATTGACTAGGAAATAATATTTTAGACTTTTTTATTAGCTATTTTTCTTTTACAAAATGTATATAAAAAAAGATAGAAAAAAAAAAACTAAACAAATAAAAGTATATAAAACAAAAAAGGGACGGACTACCCATATTTATTTTTTATTTTCTTTTAATTTGATATTGACTAGGAAATAATATTTTAGACTTTTTTTATTAGTGATTTTTTTTTTACGAAAAGATATATAAAAAAGATTTTAAAAAAAACTAAACAAATGAAAGCAAATAAAAGAAAAAAGGGACGGTACCCTTTAAATTTTATTAATCATTGAGAAAAATTACATGAGGGGCACAACCAAACCTTACCCTTTTATATTTAATGGATGATATTAGGAGCCTTTATCTCCTTTTATTATAATAATTATTTAAATTATAACTTATAATATAGTAATAATTAAATAAATTACATTGTTTTTTGTAGAATCTCGTGAATATTTAGAATTCACTTTTCTTGATTTTTGGAACTGAATGGGAATTGTTTTTTGCTTTACGTCGCCGCCATCCCGTTGTGGCTTTCTGTATTGTCATCACTTTATTGAATAGTTGGAGTTAGATTATCAATATTTTGTGGTGTCACAAAAATTGAAATCTTTTAATTTCCACTTCGTCATTATCTTTCCAATCTTTCACCTCATTTACATTTTGCCCCGAAAGCCGCATAATATAAAATTGATCACCTTCATTTTCAACAAATCGTGGTGGTAGTGGTGGTGGTGGTGCTTGAGAAAAAGATTTCCCTTACCCTCTATCTACCCTTGCTACCCTTCTTGCTTTTGAGGTTCTTAAAAATATTTATAATGTAAAATATGAAAATATATGACATGAATATAAAATAAAGATATTGAATGGAAATATGGATATTGGATGAAAATAATAATGTTTGATTATGATTTGAGCTTGAGAATCAATAAACTTAACAAATTCGTTAGAGAAATTTAAAAGAGATTTAATGGACTTTGTGTGAAAAAAATGTGAGGGGAGGGGGATGGTATTTATAGTTGAGGAAATTTGTTAAGATTATAAAAATATTTAATTTTTTTAGGACTTAAATCTGGTTTTAAAACAATCAAAAATGGCTATTTTTTGTCAACTAGCCGTTAGCTAACGGGTATAACGGCTATATTCTGACGAATCTGACGGTTCGGTTAACGATTTCTGATGGATCCGGTTCTGACGGTTCGAAACCGCCGGTTCACGATTTTTAAAAAGTGAGAACCAGAACCGGACCGTCAAACAATCGGTTCCGAATTCGGTTCGAGGCGGTTCCGGTTCCGGTTCCGGTTCCGGTTCGGGATGGTTCCACGATTTTGGGCGGGTTCCGGTTTCGATTTGGACATCCCTATTCGTCATTGCCGACATAATTTAAGAGTATATATTTAGTTAATTTAACTAAGACTACTATTTATAAATTGTGTTCGAGATAAGTACCTATTTCTTTCGTCTCTAACCTATAGTCTATTTTTCGTTTTAGTTCGAATGGCATTGTTTTTTACGTTTTCCCCTTAACCTTTTGTTTTTTGGTTGATGTCGTCATTACGTTAGGGTTCGTCCATTTCACCTTTAAAAATGTCAATCTAGCATTTTGACGTAATTATAATGAGGACCTGGCTTTACAAATTTATAAAACTGACTGAGGTGAAAATAATGAGAAAAATTGTTAAATATAAAAAATAATGATCTCTTTCCTACATCACATTTATTTCCTTTTTGGGCGTCCCATTTAAAAAGCCACTTTCCCAAAAAGGAAACCTTAAATCACTATTTTCTCCACTCATTCTCTCTCATACTTTACTTTTACACTCACAACATTCTCTTTCTTACATCACCTCCCACTCATTCTCTCTCCTATTTAATTTTTCATACTCACAACATTTAAACTTTTTCTCTTTCCTACATCACATTTTTTATTTTGCGTGCTCGGCTAATTTAGTGGCTCTTTCGCTGGGACGGAGGGAGTATTTTTTTTCCCATTAATAATCAGGGTTGAATTGTAACATTTAAACCCCATTTCATTAAATCAAAATCCCCAAACTCAAAACCATCGACTCTAGATATCGGAAAAACCTTCCCCTCCACATTTCATTCTCCTTACCCATTCTCCCTCCCGCAGCAACTGTTATTTCTTGTTTTTGAATTCTACTGAAAATCTGTAAATTTGAATTTGTATGCTGTTTTGGGATGATGGTGCTGAGATAGTGGTGGTGGTGGTGGTGGATGTTGAATGGTATTGGTGACGGTTGCAGACATTTGCTTGGTTTATGATGGCAGTGGTTTTTTTTTTTTGTACAAATCAACTTTGAAAGTTAACACTTTTGCTTTAATGATGAACTGAACTTCAGAAATATCAGAGTTTCTAGCGATTTTTTTTTCAATAATGTTTGTTAATTTGCAATATTGGCGTGGTTATTTGCAAGGCATGATATTTGCAAGGCACGGACAATTAACAAAACTGTCCTCACCCGTACGTGGACGTTTCCTGTGATTATACACGACGTTGTCAGATATGTTTCGTATGAAAATACACGAAATGTATTGAGTTATTTCGTGTAGATTTACACGAAATATTAACAATTATTTCGTGTATATTCACACGAAATCCACAGGAAAAATTTTCCTTTAGATTTCGTATGAATATACACGAAATGTTAAGAAATGTTTCGTATGATTTTACACGAAATGTCATTCAACATTTCGTGTATTATCACACGAAATGTTTAAGGATAATTAATTTTTTTATTATTATTAATCCCTAATTATTATCAAAAGACATTCCCACAAACTATCTAGTTTATCACCATTACATACGTCCCACACTACCTACCACCCAGTCACCACCATTCACCGTTCATCACCCACCGTTCACCACCCACCGTCCACCACCCATCGTCCACCACTGTCACCATTTCTGCTGTCACCGCCTCTTACTTCCAGATTTTAAATCCCAGATTTTCATCTACACAAGCACATTGACACAGATCTAAAAAAAACTCACATCCTCACACAACACAAAAGCACCAATACATCTAGATGTGATAAAATTAAACCCAAATCTGAAAAAAAAACAAAAAAAACACACAACTTGACCTAGATCTAGACTATAATTGCTAGATCTAAACCCAAACACACGAATTTGTGCATTCAAACTCAAAGACACACACACACACTGAATAGAAGAGAGAGAGAGAGAGAGAGAGAGAGAGAGAGAGAGAGAGAGAGAGAGAGAGAGAGAGAGAGAGAGAGAGAGAGAGGGGGAGACGCGGCACGAACAATATTGGAGAAGAAAAGCAAGAGATGAGAGACATAGTGGTGGTGGTGGAAGAGACAGTGGTGTTTCGGAGGCGGTGGTGGCGGAGGTTAATGGTGGTGGCGAAGGGTGATGGTGGCAGAGAGTTCTTCTTTTGTTTTAGAGAGAGAGAGAGGGGATCTCAAGAATGTGTGTGAGGGAATGAGAGAAATTGAAAGGATTTTACTTTATATACAAGGGCAGTTAAGTCATTTTCATGTACCTTGTATAAACTGTGTCTTGCAAATAAAATTCACCTGTTTCTGCTCATTAATCTACGAATAAAAGGGTACATTTTTGATGAAAATATAAAATTTTAAGAAGGATTTTAATTAAAATTTATTGTTTTTATTTTTCTATTATATAAAACCAATATAATATATATATATATATATATATATATATATATATATATATATATATATATATATATATATATATATATATATATATATATATATATATATATTTCAAAAAAATAGTTTTTTTAAAAAGTTAATAATAGAAAAGATAAAATGCTTTAGTTTAACCCTTCAAATATATGAAACAAAAATAAAAGGTCAACAACTTAACATTTAACACTTTTACCCTACTATTTTCACCCAAGCCAAATTTGATCGATTTTTCAGGCCATGTCAGCATGCCACATCATTTTTAACGGATATTTGAACGAAATCTTGACAGAAGGACGCTATCAACCAAAAATCAAGAGTTTAAGGGGATAAACGAAAATAAAAATACATTTCAGATTAAAACGAAAAAATAACTAAAAGTTGGTAACAAAATATGTATTTATCTCAAATATGCATCTTAAATTTGTTCAAGTTCCTAGCCTAGCTAGCTTTTGCCCTCATTGTTACATTCAACATAAAAAAAAAAAATTACACTCCCTATAATTCAAAATAGATATCGTTTTGAAAATTTGTCAATTTTTTAAAAAAATACAATTAATAAAACAACTTAGTCCATACGAACTACGTTATGAAATATATCTTTATTAATTTTTTTTCTCATACATTACCTCGTACAATGGATATAACTAATAGAATGTAACAAGTTACAATGTTGGGATAAATATAAAATCTAACCTAAACGAAATATATTTTGAATCAAAATTTAAAACTCAAAACGACATCTATTTTGGCACGAAGGACTATAAATCTTCAAAGTTGATAAAAAACACATACTTTACTTTGATATTAAGGCCCCGTTTGTTTGGGCGTAAAATAACTTGTTTTCGTAAAATAACTCGTTTTACGCCGTTTGGTTGAGCCCCAGGAAATGTTTTTCGGAAAATAACTTGTTTTCCGCTGTTTGGTTGTTTTTCGAAAAATGGAGAAACGCTTTTCGGAAAACATTTTACGCCCTTCCTAAGTAAAACGACTTACTGACCTTGTCCTAAGTAAAACATTTTTCGAAAAATGGTGCTCCTCATGTACAACTCATATTTCACAAGGTACAACATATTAATAATAATTTAAAAAAAATAAAAAAAATCACCCCTATCCCTACCCCTGCTACCCCCCCCACCCACCCCCTCCCAATTTTTTTTTTTGTAATCGCCTCACCCACCCCCTGCCTACTACCCCACCCCCCCCCACCCCCCAATTTTTTTTTTTTTGTAACCGCCCCACCCACCCCTGCCTACCCCACCCCACCCACCCTCTCACCCACCCCCCCCAAATTTTTTTTTTGTAACCGCCCCACCCACCCCCTGCTTACCCCACCCCCCAATTTTTTTTATTTTGTAACCGCCCCACCCACCCCCTGTCTACCCCACCCTCCCACCTCCGCCCCCAAAAAAAAATATATATATTTTTGTAACTGTGAGCACCCCAACCCGGGACCTAACACGTGTCCCGAGCTAAGGGAGCTCAATCTAAGAAAAACCATCTCAATTTTTAAAACATTTATTTGCCTTTAAAAGAAAACCACCTTTCAAACTTACAATTTTAAAATCAATTAGTAATATCTCTACTTAGAGGAAATCCAACCATAACTTTAATAAACCGATATCTAATCAAATACATTGGAAACCTTAATTAACATCTGTTTAACAAAAGGGTTTTCCATACAAAATATAAAAGAGGAATACTTAACAAATACTCCTAACAACCCACTCCTATACTTAACTTGTCAAACCCCAAGAGCAAAGTCCACAATGAAATCCCGGCCTCACGGGTTCGGGTCACTGTCTCGGAATCTAAAACGGTAAAGGGAGAGGGGTGAGAATAAATCTCAATGAGCTATTATGATATGCAGCAAGATGCCATACAAGATGCAACACGTAGCATGGCAACACTTAACACATTATGAAAGCGGTAAACACCTTACGTTACCTCATTTTACCTTTTCCCGTCTGAACAATAAGTCGTACAACGTGGGAGTAAAACTCCACTCTTTGGTGAAGCGCCCCATGCACATTCACCGCTTATAGGTCTCATACCCTGTAGATCCATATAAGAAAAACAGGATACATATATGACCCCTATATTTAGAGTATCATATACTATCATCGCCATCGGCGAGAGAGCCGTTGGCTTCATACAGAGCATTCCCCCGGTTTCTCCTAATCGCAGCAGTATGTAAAGGCTACTTATCACTCAGTACAGTAGCTGCACAGCCCCCACCCTGTGGCCACAGAGTGGGGAAGGGTCACCGGTATGACGAACCTTCAATCACTTATTGAACAAATCAATAATTGATTGAAATCCATCATACCCACCCGAACATAAACACGCTCAAGCACATAATAGATACTCGAGATAATCCACAAAACGGGATAACAATATAACAATAACAATTAATCCACAAAGGGGATAAACAATATAGCCACATGGTAAAATATACTCATGTTCAACCAACATCATAGTACAACCTTTAATTAACACACTATGCACAATATAAACAATGTATATGAACTCAAGTAAGGCAAGGAAGTATCATCAATCCATCCTACAAGGTCATTATACAATAATACATAGCCTCTTGAAAGGTCTAAGTTGAATCTACCAAGTTGGGATCATCAGTGTATAGTTACCAAACTAGGTTATCTAACGTTTTCCAAGCCACATTTAAAGTACTTCCACTATTCCATTTTGATCACTTAAAATATCATTATGAAGCCAAAGTATCCTACTTTAATCTAGGTAAAAGATATTTCAATTTGGTTCGAGTTTGATTAGGTTTGAATAGCCCTAAAGTTGAGGTGAACAAATCTGACCAGGGCACGACTCGTGCCCCAGGGCACGACTCGTGCCCAAATTACCCCCTCAGAACCTGGCGTCCCCTTAATGGTCACGACTTCCCTTTATCCAAGGGACGACTCGTGACCTTTACATGTCACGACTCGTGCCTGAGGTCACGACTCGTGCCCTCGGCCCAGAAAGATAAAAACGGCAGCAACAACAACAACCTCCCAAAATACCAAAATTCCAACCAAGGGTATTCTAAGTTATGAACCTAAGGGGCATTTCCAACTTTGGTAACTTCAATCTACTCCATTTAATCCATGAAACCATGCCTTAAACCTAGATCAATTCAACTTCCAAAACTCATAATATTTCTATGAACCCAACAAAGTTCTCAATCAACACATTCAAGAGAACAAACACAATAACATTTATCCTCATGATCATTCAAAGAAAGAAAGGTCATAACAACTCACCACAAGGATTCCAACCCATTTCATTAACATTTTCAAGTTTGATTTTCTAAACTAACTCCACCCATTTCCTTACCTTATTTCAAGTTAAACTCTCTTAATCCAACCAAACACATTTTCTTATACTCTTGATCAACTACTATGAACCAAAACATCATTCTCTAATCATTAACCAATTTTCTCAAGCTCCAAGAAGGTTTCCAATCATCAAAAACCATTATAACAACAACAACAACAACATAGTTCATGAACATTCAAGAAGGGAAAGTCATAATAACTCACCTTAGGGTTTTGAAAAGGGAAGGTTGATCTTTCTAGCTTGATGAATTCTCCTAGGTGATTCCACTTCAAAAATGCCCTTAGACTTGAATTTGGAGGAGAAGTAGCTTGGCTTCAAAGCTTGGAGGAAGGGCTTCCATGGAGTTTCTCTAGGTTTTTCTCTAGGAAAAATATGAGAAATGAGGGAGAAGGGAGGAGGAAGTAAGAGGTTAAGGGGGGTAGAGTGGAGGATGAATGGGGAGGGGACACTTGGAGTGTCTAGAGGGAGTAAGACTTTGGTCCCCCCCCTTCAAGGAAAAATCTAAGGCTTCCACTTAATTAACTCCTTTAATAAATAAAGGCTTTCATTTTAAATTTAACTAACCTTTACTCAAATAATTCATCCTACTCAATTAACCTCCTTGCACTATTTATCATATTTCCATTTTTATTATTTCCCCAATCTTCTTTATTTAATAACCAATAAATTCTTAAAAGATTCCAATCTTACTACTTACCCAATTTATCTTAAATTAAGAATTTAAAGACATAAAGGAACACATAAAATAAATATAAATATTAAAAGCATCTAATATAATATTAAAAATAAATGCCTAGGGTTGGGGTCGTTACACTCACTCCTTAAAGAAAATTCGTCCCGAATTTGACTGTCGCTACCACTAAGGATCGGATAGCAACGGGTTACCTTTCACACATTCTAACTTAACACTTTTCCATTAGATTTTTCCATTGCATAATTCTACTATACACTTTCTTAACCCGAATACTCTAGGACTTCACTCCCGATTAGTCTCTTCAACACTATGGTTTTTCCAAGATTTTCCAATTTCATAAGTAATGTGATACTACAACTTAATATTCCGAGAATACTATACCATCATCACTAACCCGAATTTTCACGACCTCAAAGAAAGTATATTCAAATAAAAGTATTACATCTTATGTCTCCCAATACATTACGATATCACATTTAAACTTCAAATACTCTATAAGCTGCCCCAAATCGGTCTATAAGTCGACTCACCAACATTTCCTAAAACTTCAAATGGATTAACAAACTTTGGCGCTAAATTACCTTAGACCTTGCTTCCCAATTTCATCCCAACAAATTAGAGATCGATATTTTCTTTCCTAACAACGTCTCATACGGTTTTATCTTAATGTTAGAATGATAACTGATATTATACACACCCAACCACTGGTAATCATATTTCCTATCGACTACAAAAATCCTTCAACTCTTAGGATCGGTAACCATCCCCGATAGAGAACTTCAAAAGATAAGATTCCGTTTAAATCACACAAACAATTGTAACCGCTCTCGAACAATGATAAGAAATTTCCGCTCTATCTAAGTTAACTTCCTCGAAACATACGCTATCACTTCCCATTTTGCATAACACTACACCCTGATCTTCCTTTAATACACACTTAAAATTTCACAAGATTCTCACATCCACTAGGTAAGGTAAGAGTCAACCTATTTTCCATCACTAACAATATGATTCATCCTCATCACAACCTACACCATTTATACGCCCTTTAGATTCAACCAAAGTAATGACTTTACAATTCTTAAGGGTTCATTAAATTTCTTAGGTAGTACTTGTTAACTCAAAGATCACGGACTCAACCTCACAAGATCCTTGGCAACACCCGAGTTTAAGACTATAGAACCCAAAATTTATAATCCTCTCGAGCTAACTCATACTAGCTAAACTTTGCATACAGGGACTCCTCACAAGGTATCATTAACCCAACTCTCAAATTATTTTTACAATCTTCCCGAAACTTTAATTAACAAAGATATCATCAATTCTAATTACCCTAAAGCCATCAAAATAAGAATTATAATTCTCGCTTATCCTACTCGTAACCAACACAACAAAATATACCAACGAAAGCACATTTAACATTTACTCGCAACTAGCACATAAAATTTTGGAAAAGACTCCTAAGCAAGTCTAGCATATACCAATTACTCTTCACATCTTAATTCAAAACTTTCACCCTAAACACCCTCAAAAATCGAATCTCACATTTAAGGTTCACTTATAACAATTACCAATATAAGCAATTTAGGCATGGAAAAAGGAGACTCACCTATGAGGATAGTCTATCATTATACAACAACTACTTAACCACTCCAGGTCAAGTATATCTAAGAATCGTAAAATAATAACTATACCAATTCAATTGGCAATACATGCTCGGCCATAACCACATAACCATCGTGGTAAACCAAAGAAGGTTCGAGGTATTCTCTCATAAGAGCGTAATCCTCTAACAATAAAACAAATTCTCAACAATGTATGTCACATGTAAGCAAAATGTGATGCCAATTATAAATGATATGCAACAGATCTATAAAGTATGACCCCTACTTCGAGACAGAAAATATACCTCTAGTGACCTCTGGGATCCATCTCTCTTGGACCCAAAACACACACTTGACCTTGGACCTTCTCTTTTGGTTTCCCTTCCTTATCTCTTTTGATACCACCTCTTTGAACCTTTGGACCGGCACACGAAGCTAACCTCGACGAAATGCGGGACAATTTTTCTTGTAGTGCCCGCTCCTCCACAATTCAAACATTTCCCTTGCTTACTCCAACACCTCTTCGGTGTGACCCATATTCTTGCAATATTTACACATCATCCCATCTTGTTTGGGTGCGGCCTAGACGAAGAAGCTACCACAAGTTTCTCTCTCATCCTTCCTGAAGTTAAAGCCCTTGGCTGATCTCCAATCTCACCTTCCAATTTCCCACTATTTTCCTCAATATTTTTCTCGATCTTATAAGCTCTCTCTAAGGCTGTCTGATAATTGGTGAAGCTATCAATCCCAAATTTCTTCCTAAACTCAGTCCTCAAACCTTTTATAAACCTATGAACTCTTTTCGCTTCATACGATACCAAATGAGGGCAACTTCTAGCTAATTCCTCAAACCTGATTACATACTGATTCACCGTCATGATCCCTTGTTCTAGTCCTAAGAATTCGATCTCCTTCTTGTCCCTTGTAACCATCGAAACGAAATAATCCTCGAAATGTTTGGTGAAATTATCCCAAGTCTGGGGCGTATGATCCCGCTCCCAACTTCCCTTCAATATTTGCCACCACTGATCAGCTAAACCTTCAAGTTTGAACACGGCATACCTAACTTTCTCCTTGTTGGGACTTTCTATAACCTCGAAAATCCTATTCATTTCTGCTAACCATTCTTCTGCCTTTAACGGGTTCGGACCTCCGTTAAAGCTCGGTGGGTTCATCTTCACAAATCTTTCCAATCCATCACTTTGACATCCTTCAAGTTGATTCGAAATTGATCCTCTCGTCTCCATACCTTGTACAAACTCCCTGAATAATTTCATCATCTCTTCATTCTGAATTCCACCTATACCCATATCTACTTCCTTTCCTAGCACCTTTCGCTGATCATCCTTGCTTAGGCCATTAGAACGAACTCCCCGCATAAAACACTCGACGTCAATTTCCACACATTCCCCTTAGTTTAGACATCTACCCTTGACCTCTAAACTAAGCTCGATATTAACTGAGCACCCCAACCCGGGACCTAACACGTGTCCCGAGCTAAGGGAGCTCAATCTAAGAAAAACCATCTCAATTTTTAAAACATTTATTTGCCTTTAAAAGAAAACCACCTTTCAAACTTACAATTTTAAAATCAATTAGTAATATCTCTACTTAGAGGAAATCCAACCATAACTTTAATAAACCGATATCTAATCAAATACATTGGAAACCTTAATTAACATCTGTTTAACAAAAGGGTTTTCCATACAAAATATAAAAGAGGAATACTTAACAAATACTCCTAACAACCCACTCCTATACTTAACTTGTCAAGCCCCAAGAGCAAAGTCCACAATGAAATACCCCGGCCTCACGGGTTCGGGTCACCTGTCTCGGAATCTAAAACAGTAAAGGGAGAGGGGTGAGAATAAATCTCAATGAGCTATTATGATATGCAGCAAGATGCCATACAAGATGCAACACGTAGCATGGCAACACTTAACACATTATGAAAGCGGTAAACACCTTACGTTACCTCATTTTACCTTTTCCCGTCTGAACAATAAGTCGTACAACGTGGGAGTAAAACTCCACTCTTTGGTGAACTGCCCCCATGCACATTCACCGCTTATAGGTCTCATACCCCAGAGATCCATATAAGAAAAACAGGATACATATATGACCCCTATATTTAGAGTATCATATACTATCATCGCCACTGCAGAGAGCCGTTGGCTTCATACAGAGCATTCCCCCGGTTTCTCCTAATCGCAGCAGTATGTAAAGGCTACTTATCGCTCAGTACAGTAGCTTGCGCCCGCCCTGTGGCGCGAGTGGGGAAGGGTCACCGGTATGACGAACCTTCAATCACTTATTGAACAAATCAATAATTGATTGAAATCCATCATACCCACCCGAACATAAACACGCTCAAGCACATAATAGATACTCGAGATAATCCACAAAACGGGATAACAATATAACAACATGGAAATGTATTCTCATGCCAATTAATACCATAATGCAACATTTAAGTAATACACTATGCATAATGCCCTTAACGAGTATACACTCAAGTAAGGTATCCATATAACCACATAATCCACGCCGGGATACAATATAACAATAACAATTAATCCACAAAGGGGATAAACAATATAGCCACATGGTAAAATATACTCATGTTCAACCAACCTCATAGTACAAGCTTTAATTAACACACTATGCACAATATAAACAATGTATATGAACTCAAGTAAGGCAAGGAAGTATCATCAATCCATCCTACAAGGTCATTATACAATAATACATAGCCTCTTGAAAGGTCTAAGTTGAATCTACCAAGTTGGGATCATCAGTGTATAGTTATCAAACTAGGTTATCTAACGTTTTCCAAGCCACATTTAAAGTACTTCCACTATTCCATTTTGATCACTTAAAATATCATTATGAAGCCAAAGTATCCTACTTTAATCTAGGTAAAAGATATTTCAATTTGGTTCGAGTTTGATTAGGTTTGAATAGCCCTAAAGTTGAGGTGAACAAATCTGACCAGGGCACGACTCGTGCCCCAGGGCACGACTCGTGCCCAAATTACCCCCTCGTAGACACAGCGTCCCCTTAATGGTCACGACTTCCCTTTATCCAAGGGACGACTCGTGACCTTTACATGTCACGACTCGTGCCTGAGGTCACGACTCGTGCCCTCGGCCCAGAAAGATAAAAACGGCAGCAACAACAACAACCTCCCAAAATACCAAAATTCCAACCAAGGGTATTCTAAGTTATGAACCTAAGGGGCATTTCCAACTTTGGTAACTTCAATCTACTCCATTTAATCCATGAAACCATGCCTTAAACCTAGATCAATTCAACTTCCAAAACTCATAATATTTCTATGAACCCAACAAAGTTCTCAATCAACACATTCAAGAGAACAAACACAATAACATTTATCTTCATGATCATTCAAAGAAAGAAAGGTCATAACAACTCACCACAAGAATTCCAACCCATTTCATTAACATTTTCAAGTTTGATTTTCTAAACTAACTCCACCCATTTCCTTACCTTATTTCAAGTTAAACTCTCTTAATCCAACCAAACACATTTTCTTATACTCTTGATCAACTACTATGAACCAAAACATCATTCTCTAATCATTAACCAATTTTCTCAAGCTCCAAGAAGGTTTCCAATCATCAAAAACCATTATAACAACAACAACAACAACATAGTTCATGAACATTCAAGAAGGGAAAGTCATAATAACTCACCTTAGGGTTTTGAAAAGGGAAGGTTGATCTTTCTAGCTTGATGAATTCTCCTAGGTGATTCCACTTCAAAAATGCCCTTAGACTTGAATTTGGAGGAGAAGTAGCTTGGCTTCAAAGCTTGGAGGAAGGGCTTCCATGGAGTTTCTCTAGGTTTTTCTCTAGGAAAAATATGAGAAATGAGGGAGAAGGGAGGAGGAAGTAAGAGGTTAAGGGGGGTAGAGTGGAGGATGAATGGGGAGGGGACACTTGGAGTGTCTAGAGGGAGTAAGACTTTGGTCCCCCCCTTCAAGGAAAAATCTAAGGCTTCCACTTAATTAACTCCTTTAATAAATAAAGGCTTTCATTTTAAATTTAACTAACCTTTACTCAAATAATTCATCCTACTCAATTAACCTCCTTGCACTATTTATCATATTTCCATTTTTATTATTCCCCAATCTTCTTTATTTAATAACCAATAAATTCTTAAAAGATTCCAATCTTACTACTTACCCAATTTATCTTAAATTAAGAATTTAAAGACATAAAGGAACACATAAAATAAATATAAATATTAAAAGCATCTAATATAATATTAAAAATAAATGCCTAGGGTTGGGGTCGTTACACTCACTCCCCCTTAAAGAAAATTCGTCCCGAATTTGACTGTCGCTACTCCTAAGGATCAGATAGCAAGGGTTACCTTTCACACATTCTAACTTAACACTTTTCCATTAGATTTTTCCATTGCATAATTCTACTATACACTTTCTTAACCCGAATACTCTAGGACTTCACTCCCCGATTAGTCTCTTCAACACTATGATTTTTCCAAGATTTTCCAATTTCATAAGTAATGTGATACTACAACTTAATATTCCGAGAATACTATACCATCATCACTAACCCGAATTTTCACGACCTCAAAGAAAGTATATTCAAATAAAAGTATTACATCTTATGTCTCCCAATACATTACGATATCACATTTAAACTTCAAATACTCTATAAGCTGCCCCAAATCGGTCTATAAGTCGACTCACCAACATTTCCTAAAACTTCAAATGGATTAACAAACTTTGGCGCTAAATTACCTTAGACCTTGCTTCCCCAATTTCATCCCAACAAATTAGAGATCGATATTTTCTTTCCTAACAACGTCTCATACGGTTTTATCTTAATGTTAGAATGATAACTGATATTATACACACCCAACCACTGGTAATCATATTTCCTATCGACTACAAAAATCCTTCAACTCTTAGGATCGGTAACCATCCCCGATAGAGAACTTCAAAAGATAAGATTCCGTTTAAATCACACAAACAATTGTAACCGCTCTCGAACAATGATAAGAAATTTCCGCTCTATCTAAGTTAACTTCCTCGAAACATACGCTATCACTTCCCATTTTGCATAACACTACACCCCGATCTTCCTTTAATACACACTTAAAATTTCACAAGATTCTCACATCCACTAGGTAAGGTAAGAGTCAACCTATTTTCCATCACTAACAATATGATTCATCCTCATCACAACCTACACCATTTATACGCCCTTTAGATTCAACCAAAGTAATGACTTTACAATTCTTAAGGGTTCATTAAATTTCTTAGGTAGTACTTGCTAACTCAAAGATCACGGACTCAACCTCACAAGATCCTTGGCAACACCCGAGTTTAAGACTATAGAACCCAAAATTTGTAATCCTCTCGAGCTAACTCATACTAGCTAAACTTTGCATACAGGGACTCCTCACAAGGTATCATTAACCCAACTCTCAAATTATTTTTACAATCTTCCCGAAACTTTAATTAACAAAGATATCATCAATTCTAATTACCCTAAAGCCATCAAAATAAGAATTACAATTCTGCTTATCCTACTCAGAACCAACACAACAAAATATACCAACGAAAGCACATTTAACATTTACTCGCAACTAGCACATAAAATTTTGGAAAAGACTCCCTAAGCAAGTCTAGCATATACCAATTACTCTTCACATCTTAATTCAAAACTTTCACCCTAAACACCCTCAAAAATCGAATCTCACATTTAAGGTTCACTTATAACAATTACCAATATAAGCAATTTAGGCATGGAAAAAGGAGACTCACCTATGAGGATAGTCTATCATTATACAACAACTACTTAACCCTCCAGGTCAAGTATATCTAAGAATCGTAAAATAATAACTATACCAATTCAACTGGCAATACATGCACAGCCATAACCACATAACCATCGTGGTAAACCAAAGAAGGTTCGAGGTATTCTCTCATAAGAGCAGAATCCTCTAACAATAAAACAAATTCTCAACAATGTATGTCACATGTAAGCAAAATGTGATGCCAATTATAAATGATATGCAACAGATCTATAAAGTATGACCCCTACTTCGAGACAGAAAATATACCTCTAGTGACCTCTAGGGGATCCATCTCTCTTGGACCCAAAACACACACTTGACCTTGGACCTTCTCTTTCGGTTTCCCTTCCTTATCTCTTTTGATACCACCTCTTTGACCCTTTGGACCGGCACCCGAAAGCTAACCTCGACGAAATGCGTGACAATTTTTCTTGTAGTGCCCCGCTCCTCCACAATTCAAACATTTCCCTTGCTTACTCCAACACCTGCCTTCAAAGGTGACCCATCTTCTTGCAATATTTACACATCATCCCATACCGTTTGGGTACCGGCCTAGACGAAGAAGCTACCACAAGTTTCTCTCTCATCCTTCCCGAAGTTAAAGCCCTCGCCGATCTCCAATCTCACCTTCCAATTTCCCACTATTTTCCTCAATATTTTTCTCGATCTTATAAGCTCTCTCTAAGGCCGTTCGATAATTGGTGAAGCTATCAATCCCAAATTTCTTCCTAAACTCAGTCCTCAAACCTTTTATAAACCTATGAACTCTTTTCGCTTCATACGATACCAAATGAGGGCAACTTCTAGCTAATTCCTCAAACCCGATTACATACCGATTCACCGTCATGATCCCTTGTTCTAGTCCTAAGAATTCGATCTCCTTCTTGTCCCTTGTAACCATCGAAACGAAATAATCCTCGAAATGTTTGGTGAAATTATCCCAAGTCTCGGGCGTATGATCCCGCTCCCAACTTCCCTTCAATATTTGCCACCACCGATCGCCTAAACCTTCAAGTTTGAACACCCGCATACCTAACTTTCTCCTTGTCGGGACTTTCTATAACCTCGAAAATCCTATTCATTTCTCGCTAACCATTCTTCTCGCCTTTAACGGGTTCGGACCTCCGTTAAAGCCTCGGTGGGTTCATCTTCACAAATCTTTCCAATCCATCACTTTGACATCCTTCAAGTTGATTCGAAATTGATCCTCTCGTCTCCATACCTTGTACAAACTCCCGAATAATTTCATCATCTCTTCATTCCGAATTCCACCTATACCCATATCTACTTCCTTTCCTAGCACCTTTCGCCGATCATCCTCGCTTCCGCCATTAGAACGAACTCCCGCATAAAACACTCGACGTCAATTTCCACACATTCCCCTTAGTTTAGACATCTACCTCGACCTCTAAACTAAGCTCGATATTAACCGCTGAGCACTCCCAACCCGGACCTAACACGTGTCCCGAGCTAAGGGAGCTCAATCTAAGAAAAACCATCTCAATTTTTAAAACATTTATTTGCCTTCAAAAGAAAACCACCTTTCAAACTTACAATTTTAAAATCAATTAGTAATATCTCTACTTAGAGGAAATCCAACCATAACTTTAATAAACCGATATTCTAATCAAATACATTGGAAACCTTAATTAACATCTGTTTAACAAAAGGGTTTTCCATACAAAATATAAAAGAGGAATACTTAACAAATACTCCTAACAACCCACTCCTATACTTAACTTGTCAAACCCCAAAAGCAAAGTCCACAATGAAATCCCCGGTGGCCTCACCGGGTTCGGGTCACCTGTCTCTAATCTAAAACAAGAAAGTGGAGCAGGGGTGAGAATAAATCTCAATGAGCTATTATGATATGCAAAGAAGATGCCATACAAGATGCAACACGTAGCATGGCAACACTTAACACATTATGAAAGCGGTAAACACCTTACGTTACCTCATTTTACCTTTTCCCGTCTCGAACAATAAGTCGTACAACGTGGGAGTAAAACTCCACTCTTTGGTGAACCGCCCTACGCACATTCACCGCTTATAGGTCTCATACCCCGTAGATCCATATAAGAAAAACAGATACATATATGACCCTATATTTAGAGTATCATATACTATCATCGCCACTGCAGAGAGCCGTTGGCTTCATACGTAGCATTCCCCCGCTTTCTCCTAATCGCAGCAGCATGTAAAGGCTACTTATCACTCAAGACAAGAGCTGCACGTACCCCCACCCGCGGCCAGCAGAGCGGGAAGGGGTCACCCAGATGACGAACCTTCAATCACTTATTGAACAAATCAATAATTGATTGAAATCCATCATACCCACCCGAACATAAACACGCTCAAGCACATAATAGATACTCGAGATAATCCACAAAACGGGATAACAATATAACAATAACAATTAATCCACAAAGGGGATAAACAATATAGCCACATGGTAAAATATACTCATGTTCAACCAACATCATAGTACAACATTTAATTAACACACTATGCACAATATAAACAATGTATATGAACTCAAGTAAGGCAAGGAAGTATCATCAATCCATCCTACAAGGTCATTATACAATAATACATAGCCTCTTGAAAGGTCTAAGTTGAATCTACCAAGTTGGGATCATCAGTGTATAGTTACCAAACTAGGTTATCTAACGTTTTCCAAGCCACATTTAAAGTACTTCCACTATTCCATTTTGATCACTTAAAATATCATTATGAAGCCAAAGTATCCTACTTTAATCTAGGTAAAAGATATTTCAATTTGGTTCGAGTTTGATTAGGTTTGAATAGCCCTAAAGTTGAGGTGAACAAATCGACTGGCACGACTCGTGCCCTGTGGCACGACTCGTGCCCAAATTACCCTCGTAACCTCGGCGTCCCCTTAATGGTCACGACTTCCCTTTATCCAGGGACGACTCGTGACCTTTACATGTCACGACTCGTGCCTGAGGTCACGACTCGTGCCCTCGGCCCAGAAAGATAAAAACGGCAGCAACAACAACAACCTCCCAAAATACCAAAATTCCAACCAAGGGTATTCTAAGTTATGAACCTAAGGGGCATTTCCAACTTTGGTAACTTCAATCTACTCCATTTAATCCATGAAACCATGCCTTAAACCTAGATCAATTCAACTTCCAAAACTCATAATATTTCTATGAACCCAACAAAGTTCTCAATCAACACATTCAAGAGAACAAACACAATAACATTTATCCTCATGATCATTCAAAGAAAGAAAGGTCATAACAACTCACCACAAGGATTCCAACCCATTTCATTAACATTTTCAAGTTTGATTTTCTAAACTAACTCCACCCATTTCCTTACCTTATTTCAAGTTAAACTCTCTTAATCCAACCAAACACATTTTCTTATACTCTTGATCAACTACTATGAACCAAAACATCATTCTCTAATCATTAACCAATTTTCTCAAGCTCCAAGAAGGTTTCCAATCATCAAAAACCATTATAACAACAACAACAACAACATAGTTCATGAACATTCAAGAAGGGAAAGTCATAATAACTCACCTTAGGGTTTTGAAAAGGGAAGGTTGATCTTTCTAGCTTGATGAATTCTCCTAGGTGATTCCACTTCAAAAATGCCCTGTAGACTTGAATTTGGAGGAGAAGTAGCTTGGCTTCAAAGCTTGGAGGAAGGGCTTCCATGGAGTTTCTCTAGGTTTTCTCTAGGAAAAATATGAGAAATGAGGGAGAAGGGAGGAGGAAGTAAGAGGTTAAGGGGGTAGAGTGGAGGATGAATGGGGAGGGGACACTTGGAGTGTCTAGAGTGGAGTAAGACTTTGGTCCCCCTTCAAGGAAAAATCTAAGGCTTCCACTTAATTAACTCCTTTAATAAATAAAGGCTTTCATTTTAAATTTAACTAACCTTTACTCAAATAATTCATCCTACTCAATTAACCTCCTTGCACTATTTATCATATTTCCATTTTTATTATTCCCCAATCTTCTTTATTTAATAACCAATAAATTCTTAAAAGATTCCAATCTTACTACTTACCCAATTTATCTTAAATTAAGAATTTAAAGACATAAAGGAACACATAAAATAAATATAAATATTAAAAGCATCTAATATAATATTAAAAATAAAATGCCAGTTATCGGGTCACGTAGGTTGCAGTTAAAGAATCGCCCCTCCCCTTCAATTTTTTTTTTTTATGTAACCCGCCTTCACCACACACTGCCACTCTTTCCACTTCACCCACCCATCCACTCCCCATCCCAAAAATTTATTTTTTTTAATCATTAAAAAAAATAATTTTTTTTTTTTGGAGTTGGGGGTGGGAGGTGGGTGGGTGGGTGGGGTGGGGTAGGCAGGGGGTGGGTGGGGCGGTTACAAAAAAAAAAAAAAAATTTGGGGTGGGGGGGGTGGGTGGGGTGGGGTAGGCAGGGGGTGGGTGGGGCAGTTAAAAAAAAATAAAATTGGGTGGGGGGTGGGTGGGGTGGTTACAAAAAATGATTAAAAATTTTTTTTTTTAATAAAACATTTTACGCCCTTTCCGTAAAATATTTTACGCCATACCTCCGTAAAACATTTTACAGAAAAACATTTTTCAAAAAACATTTTTCAAAAAACACTTTCCAAAAAATGTTTTACGTCAAAACAAAACCGAGCCTAGTGCTGACTTTTCTAACAAATGCACTCTTAAACCAAGAAAGGTTTAGTTGGTTGGTCATTGTCATTGTACCCTTTTAAAGTGAACAAGATAATATTGAATTTCCAATTATTTTGTTTGGGCATTTTCTTGGAACCAGCCAATCCAATCCACTAGTTTAATTTAATATCAGATTTGGCCATGGCTTAATAATTTGACTAATAAATCATTGACTTCAGCTTGCAATTTAACTGAGTTAATTAGTTGACTAATTAAAGTTTCCAAGTAACTTAACAAAAATCATGCAAATTTTCTTGTAAGATTAGTCAAATTAGCATATGATTTACTAGCCCAAATGCATATTCCCTCCTTGCCAAAAAAAAATAAAAAAAAAAATCTCATTTTACAATTTACCTCTGACCAGTGGTGAAGCTAGGTCAAACAAAAGGGATGACCCCCTCCAAATTTGAAATTTATCATTTTTTGAACTTTAAAATTTAAGAAAATGACAATTTTACCACTAAATTTAGTAATTTTCTTCATTTCGACCCCCTTAAATTTGTACTCCCTCCGTCCCTAAATGTTTATCCCGTGCTTCGATTTTTCAAATATTTTAATTCTGAGCCGATTTTGAAGTTTTAATTTTCGTTATTTTTACGAACGCTTGAAAATTATTGATAATATACACCGCCGTTATGTAATACTCCGTCCCTAAATGTTACAAGTTTTGAAAATTTAAGTGATTTTTTGAAGCTTTAATTTCTGGAAACGGCACTCAACTTTTTGGGACAAATGAAAAGGAAAAATTGGACAAACATTTAGGTGGACTGAGGGAGTATAAAATTTCTATTAAATACTCCCTCCGTCCTGCACCAAAGGGTTCATCTTTCCCTTCTTGGTCCGTCCTGCACCAAGGGTTCATTTCCATAAAATGGCAAGTTTTTTGAATATATTTATACCCTTATCAACTTCATATATATTTACAAAAAAACCATTCATTATACCCTTATACATTCTCTCTCCTATTCCCTACCACACATTTAACTCACATATTACTCCCACTTCATTCTCTCTCCTATTAAATATTTTTAACTGTTACATTCTCTCTCTCCTATTCCCTACCACATACTCTCCTTTCCCATCCCACCTCAATTCCATTCCATCATGTTTAGACGGGGACCCAATTTTTAAGAAAAATTATTAAAGTGTGTAGAAATTAGAGGAGAGAGAATGTAAAAGTTAAATGTGCGTGGCAGGGAATAGGAATAGTAGAGAATCGTAAAAGTTTTAAAAATATTTAATAGGAGAGTAGAATGATGGGGAGTGAGGAATAGTACAAAGCAAAGGGGTATAATGAATTTTTTTCATTAGAAATATACTGGTATTTGATAGCAGATTAATATAAGAAAACTTCTTCCATTTAAGGAATGGACCAATTGACGATCAGACGCTCCAAAAGCGAAATGACTAATCGATAGGTGGGAATATGAGGGCATTTAACTTTTACATTCTCTCTCCTATTCCCTACCACACATTTAACTACTATTTTCTTATCCCATACATTTAACTTTTATTCATTTTTTAAAATTTCTTAAGAAGCGTGAAATTCACCCCATATACCCATGATCTCATGACGGAGGGAGCATTTTTAACTCCCTCCATGATAAAGTTGAATACAGCAATTATAGTAATTATTTTTTAAAAGCAAACTTGACCCCTTTTAAAAAAATCTGTTTTATGTCTGTCTCTGACATTTATACCCGTAGCTTACTTTTTTTCTTAGTGAAAGTTCTGAAATTCTTTCTCAAGCAAAGGATATTCTGTGAAAGTTTTTTTCTTCTTCTTTATGCATATGTGCAGAATAAAAAAGAAAAAAAAAAAAAAGATTTTTAAGGTAGCGTAATGTG